>CM067306.1:17144460-17290338 GCA_034231615.1 Meghimatium bilineatum | reverse complement strand
CATAGAAACGGACTGATCGCACCTGAAAGCAGGTACGAGTGGCATTTTTTGTGACGTACAGCCATTTTCTGATCAGAAATATAGATATGGAAAGTAGATTTTTCTCCTTCAAGCGTCTACTACAAATATAGATATGGAAAGTAGATTTTTCTCCTTCAAGCGTCTACTACAAATATAGATATGGAAAGTAGGTATTTCTCCTTCAAACGTCTACTAGAAATGCAACTGACGATCCAAATAATACGCATATAAAGGGCGGTAACTACGTCATCTGTAAGGAAAAGATGTGGATTATCCTTTTTAAGAAAGCTAGGCACCTTATTTAATATGTACTTATGCGAAAAACTGAAATCCAACAGGTAGATCCAGGAATAGGGTAATAAGGTTTTGCTAGCTAGAGACAAACATAATAACACACAATTTAACATTTCGACCAAAAGAACTTTATCAATGCAACAATTGAAACAAATTAAAACATATACCAGAAAACGAACAGTAAGGACATCGACGGTACATTGGTATGAGTAGTATGGATCTCCAGTTAATAGCTCTCCAGTCTACATCATGCTATCTATTTGGCGTTTGAGTGATCGTCCGTATGTTTCCGAGGCCTGTTAGGGGAGCAAAGAGTAGTATAGAATCCATACTACACATACCACTGTGATTTTCTATGTCATTACTTTTCGTTTTCTGCTATATGTTTTAATTTTGTTTCAATTATTGTCCTGATAAAGGTCTTTTGGTCGAAACGTCAATTTGTGTGTGCTATTATGTTTGTCCCTAATTAGCAAAACTTTATTACCCTATTCCTGGATGCCCTTATGTAAGAGGAGTTTCTAGTGGTCTGTTCTTGTAGTGGGTTTTCAAAAAAGATAGGCACTTTATTTTAGAGAAGTTTCTAGTGATATTTTTTTATATTGGTGATATTTGAGAAACACCCTTTAATGGGGGTAAGGAGGGGGTCGTTACACTCTATTTGGCTTACATCCCAGTACTAAAAGACACACTTGTATGTCCCTCGTATTCGAAAGGAGAGAAAATAATAACGGCACATGTAATCGTCATTGCGACTCGTGAGAGGCCAGTTAGAAGATTTTGGAGTGAATTTGATATATATCTATCCAATTTCAGGTAAAGTGACCCAGAAGCCTTGCTGAAGTACGATGTGTCAGGCCAAAATGCACAGAAGTCGTAGTTTTACTGCAAACCATGAGATATCGCATTTCTTTCTCCTCACTACATCCTGCTAATCTGCAGGAGTTTGAGAATGAACACAGAAGAAGATGACTACAATATGTTCTTATCATCTACGGGCTTGGATATATTCCAAAATGTTAAAATTATAGTAAAGACAACTTTATATATTATATATAAAAAAATTTAACATTGCATCAGAAACGTCTTTACATATTATATACCAGAATGTTAAAATTATGGTAGAAACCACACTAAACCACATTTCATGTGTTTCTAGACTCATGGAAGAAATGAGAAGAGATAACAGTGCAAAAACAACTCTGAATGATATATGTTTCCGTTATTTGTAGGGACGAGAAAATAGTTTATGATGAACTCGTGATGTGATGTAGGTGATCGTATTCCATACAAGTTTAAAGTATTCATGATCAAGTCGGATGTATCTGACCAAACAGTGTAGCTAAGTTGAACACAAAGACGGCGCATTCGGCTCCCCAGTCTACATCATGCCCATTTAGTCTACTATTTGGCGTTTGAGTGATTGTCCGTATGTTGACGAGGCCTGTTAGGGGAGCACAGAGTAGTATACTGTTTACCTTCCATGCATGACGTAAGAGACGACTAAGGAGGTTATGGGGTGGAGTTGAATGTTCAAACCTGCATTGAAACAAAGTGGCCAAAAGTCATGCTGAAGTAAGATGTGTCAGGTCGATAGGCGGAGATATCGCAGCAATGATGTAAACCATGGCACACACACATTTTGTTCTTCAGTCTGCATCGTGCTTCTTCTTCTTCTTCTGTTTCTGCGTTCGTTCACAAACTCCTGAAGATTAGCAGGATGTAGTCCGGAGAACGGAAGGCGTTGTGTTTACAACATTACTGCGATATCTGCGCCTTTCGGCCTGAAACATTCGACTTCAGCATGGCTTTGGGTCACTGATCCCATATGGGATTGGACATCTAACTCCATCCCATCACCTACTTAGTCGCCTCTTACGACATGCATGGAAGGTAAACAGTGTTGCTATTCTGTGCTCCCCTTTCGGCCCCGGAAACACACGGGCATACATCGTGCTCAACTGCAGGAATTTTGAGCGAAGAAGAAGAAATAAGAAGAAGTGTGGAACCCAAACAGAAGGGGCATCTCAATGTTGATATCTCTCTATGGCAACTATGGGGAGCCGCGTTAGCGCAGTGGTTAGCGCACTGGCTTCGCATATGAGTGGTCCTGGGTTCATTCCCCAGTTGAGGCGGAAATGTTTTCAGATCGCAACGGCTCCCAGGTCGACCCAGCCTTAAATGGGTACCGGATTAATCCGGGAAGTAAAGACTGCGAGGGAGAGGAGATGGCTACCGCCCTCATTTGCAGAGCCTGTGAAATGTGAGATCGCTAACATCTCACACCCCTACGGCATTAATAAATGCTATGGGTTACTTTACTTTTTTTTATGGCAACCGTATCCTGAAACCTTCCTAGTCGTATCTTGTAACATATATGATAGGCATAGCATTTACATTCTTTGTTACACTTTCGGGCGTTCTTCATTCGGGAAAATGTCCAAATGATAGTCGACACTTATACCAGATGTTTGATACGATTTATCATTATCTACATCAAACAACATGAACCTTGATGATGATGATAACGATGGTGGCGACGACGAAACAATGATGAAGATGAAGCTATTTCATGCTATATACTACATTGCTAACATGTTTATACACACTATTTCATGCTATATACTACATTGCTAACATGTTTATACACACTATTTCATGCTATATACTACATTGCTACACAGAAGAAATATTAGAATTGATGAGCTCCAGAAGGAAAAATAAACACAAGATAGTGGAATATCAGAAAATACATAAGGAGATACGAGAGAAATGCAAAATAGCAAAAGACAGCTGGCTGAACAAGAAATGCACAGAAATAGAATTGCATTACAACCAAGATACAACATTACTATATAAGAAAATTGAGATGATAACAGGAAAGAGAACGCAAACAGTTACAGGGTGTCTAAAATCTAAGACAGGGCAGGTATTAATGGGAATATATCACATAGTACAGAGATGGTCAGAATATATCAAAGAACTTTATGATGACAATAGACCAGAAATAAACATACAAGATAACGGCGAGTGTCCATCAATACTCACAGCAGAAGTAAGGGAGGCACTAAGACACATGAAATATGGGTCCAGACAATATCACATTAGAAGAATTAGCAGCTTTAGATGACTTTGGAGTTGAAATAATCTCAAAATTGCTGAATGACATATATAACAGCGGAAACATACCCGATGACTTAATGAGATCCATATTCATAGCATTACCTAAGAAACCAGGGACCACCGAATGTGAAGAACACCGTACAATCAGCCTCAAGAGCCAAATAACCAAAATACTTCTCAGAATCATCATGAAGAGAGCGAGAAACAAAATAAAATTAGAAATAAGTCCAGAACAATGTGGTTTTGTAGAAGGCAAAGGCACCAACAATGCTATTTATATATTGAGAACACTAATAGAGAGGTCTATAGAGGTAAAAACAGATCTGTACCTCTGTTTTATAGACTACACTAAATCTTTTGACAAAGTTAAACATAGCGAAATTATACACATGCTAGAGAATCTGAACATTGACAGCAAGGATTTAAGAATAATCAAGAACATGTACTGGCAACAAACAGCAGCAATAAGAGTAGGAAATCAATTTGGCCCTTTTCAACAAATAAAACAAGGAGTCAGACAGGGATGCGTGCTTTCACCAGACCTGTTCTCTCTATACAGTGAAAACATATTGCGTGCAATAGTAGATATCCCAGGAATATCAGTGGGAGGACATAACATAAATAATTTGAGATATGCGGATGACACTGTTCTGATTGCAAAAAGTGAGGAAGACATTCAAAACTTAATTAAAGTAGTAGTCACAGAAAGAAAAGAGAAAGGCCTCTTCCTAAATATCAAGAAAACAGAAGTAATGGTTATTTCAAACAAAGAAAATAACACACCTTGCAAGATCATAGTGAATGATATAGTATTAAAACAGGTCCACCAATTCAAATATCTAGGTAAAATTATAACAGCAGATGGAAGAAGTTCAACAGAAATAAGATGTAGAATAGGACAGGCAAAAACAACATTCAGAAAAATGAAAAATATACTGTGTAATATGACCTTGTCATTAGAGGTGAGAAAGAGAGTTCTGCAGTGCTATATAACCCCTATACTAACATATGGGTGCGAGTCTTGGACAATAAACAAACTGGAAAGTGGGAGATTGGAGGCAACAGAGATGTGGTTCTACAGAAGAATGCTGAGAATACAATGGACTGCCAGAAAAACTAATTTAGAGGTGTTAAAAGAGTTAAATGCAAAACAGACCTTAATCAAGAATATAAGAAAAAGGCAATCTTCTTTTTTTTGGCCACTTCATGAGACAGGCAGGTTTAGAGAACATAATCACAACAGGCAAGATTGAAGGCACCAGAGACGGAGGGCGACAACGTGAGAAAATATTAGACAATTTTATAACCTGGCACGGCAAAGAAACAACAACGACTTTGATACATAATACTGTGGACAGAGAGCTGTGGAGAGCCATGACCGCCTACGCCACCCGGCATGGCACCTGATGATGATGATGACTACATTGCTAACATGTTGATACACACTATTTCTGCTATATAATATATTGCTAACATGTTTATACACACTATTTCATGCTATATACTACATTGCTAACATGTTGATACACACTATTTCATGCTATATAATATATTGCTAACATGTTTATACACACTATTTCTGGTATATAATATATTGCTAACATGTTTATACACACTATTTCATGCTATATACTACAATGCTAACATTTTTATACACACTATTTCATGCTATATACTACATTGCGAACATGTTTATACACACTATTTCTGCTATATAATATATTGCTAACATGTTTATACGCACTATTTCTGCAATTTTTCGTGCTAAAAACAAATTGTTCTACCCCATTTTTCTACACAAATTTGTAAATAAACTTAAATTGTGCTATGATCTCAAAATTGAATATACTTGACAGCCTCTAGTTTGTCTGTCTGTATGCCATAAAAATACGATTTATTATGGCTTGTGTGCTAGCATGGACTACTGACCTGAAATGCTGGGGACACACGGGGACGTCTAGAAAACGGCAAGTTTCTTTGTCTATCCAGTTTATTTTAAAGGTTGGATGTTTGTTTCTTGAGTCCATCATATTTTACCTTAGAAATTATCAATATAACGAATTGAGTACTTCAGCACTTACATTTAGATATGTACCTAGTGTATGTTAGACAGATTCTGAGCTGGAACCAACATGGAAAGAAGATAGAGGACCGTGTATCACCTGGAGAAGAACAGCGGAGAAAGAGAACAAATTAGTTGGAATTTCATGGGTGCAGATGAAGAGGACAGCTAGAGAAGTACATAACTCGTTAGAGAGCTACAGTTGAAACCATATGTTCCACAGAAAATAAAAGAAAATATATATATTTAGATAGATATAACTTTGATTCAGTAGGATTTGTGCTGGCAGAGCACAAATGAAGTGGGCCAAATAATAGAATATATGACGTGCTATGAATGTCGTAAATGACGACTAAGGTGTCTTGAATGTCTCATATGGGAATCTGAGATAACATCCTGCTAAAAACAAATCGGATAAAATATGATAAAAATGAATATGAAAATGTACTTAGCTCGGATCACTAAGGCTGAGTCTTGTCTTGTCCAGAGTGAAAGACTGTAGGGAGACTGAAAGTGAGCGGACGGAGACCGGAGCCGAAATGTGAACAAAGAATATAGCTCAAAGTACGAAACAGAAAACGCGTATCAAACTAGCCTGGCAGTAAACGTTGCGTATAAGGAGTGTATAGTGATCTGAGAAAAGTCCATTTTCATAGTCCTTTTTATCTTATTTTATCAGACTTGTTTTGATTGTCATCCCATTTCATTATTTTATCATTTTCCCTCCATTAGTTCTTTGACTTTTTCTGTGATGCTAACCTGTCTCTGCTCCTACCATCTTCTTTTCAATCACCTCCTTATCATATATGTTTCTATGCAAAATTTGGTTTTTGCGTTATTATGTTTGTTCCGATGAATGCATTTTAGTCGAAACGTCAGCTGTCACTGTGTCTCGTTGCTAGTTTGCTTCATCATCTTATTGTGATAACAAGAATACATATTAATGTTCATTTTGATAATCGCTCTGTGTACCCCAATCACCAATTTTTAGTTTAGTGTTGTTACCAGACACTGGAACTTTTATCCCCAGCTTGGTTATGCTTTAGATAACCCTCAATGTATTTCTTACTTGTCGGACAGTTTGGTTATTTTTTCAGCTTTCTGCAGTGCATTTCTTACCTGTTGGACAGTTTCGTTAAACCTTTGGATCATTACAGCGTTTCTTACCTGTTCTGTAGTTTGCTTTATAATGCATCTCCTTCCGTGTGTTCACGCGTAGTTGGGCAGTGTGGTTATACTTTCAGCTTCTTTTGGAATGTTTCTTACCTGTTGGGCAGTTTCGTGTTATACGTTAAACTTCTTCCAGTGTGTATCTTCCCTGTTGGGTAATATCGTTATACTTTCAGGTTCTTCCAGCCCAGTGTTTTTCTTACACGTTGTGCACACCATTAAGTTTCTGGTGCATTACATCGTTAATTTTCTTTTCTGAGTTTGGTTTGTAATCCAGCTTCTTTCGGTGTGTTTCATACTTGTGGACTTGTGGGACAGTTTTGTTATATTTGTAGCTTTCCTCGTTGTGTTTCTTACTTGTCGGACAGTTTTGTTATATTTGTAGCTTCCCTAGGTGTGTTTCTTACTTGTCGGACAGTTTTGTTATATTTGTAGCTTTCCTAGATGTGTTTCTTACTTGTCGGACAGTTTTGTTATATTTGTAGCTTCCCTAGATGTGTTTCTTACTTGTCGGACAGTTTTGTTATATTTGTAGCTTTCCTAGATGTGTTTCTTACCTGTCGGACAGTTTTGTTATATTTGTAGCTTTCCTCGGTGTGTTTCTTACTGTCGGACAGTTTTGTTATATTTGTAGCTTTCCTAGATGTGTTTCTTACTTGTCGATCAGTTTTGTTATATTTGTAGCTTTCCTAGATGTGTTTCTTACTTGTCGGACAGTTTTGTTATACTTGTAGCTTTCTTAGATGTGTTTCTTACTTGTCGGACAGTTTTGTTATACTTGTAGCTTTCCTAGATGTGTTTCTTACTTGTCGATCAGTTTTGTTATATTTGTAGCTTTCCTAGATGTGTTTCTTACTTGTCGGTCAGTTTTGTTATATTTGTAGCTTTCCTCGGTGTGTTTCTTACCTGTCGGACAGTTTTGTTATATTTGTAGCTTTCCTCGGTGTGTTTCTTACCTGTCGGACAGTTTCATTTATATTTGCAGTTGAGTACACTTTATTTTGAAAGATTTTAAAGATATTTGAAAAGGGAAGCTGTTAAAAAGAGGGAGTGGTGGGCCTATACTTATTTCCTACTTATTTCTTGTCGCTAAATGTTATGTTTTTCTATTTCCTGATAGGAACTTCTACCCCTGATGCTTCAAGGCATAAAGCCATCTCGGTATTTTTCGTCTTCATTTTTCATTCTAAAACTCCCGCTCGTTCTTTCTTGTAGCAGGACAATGATCCTACTAGGTTTCCAGCAGGATGTAGTTCAGCGAGTAAAAATATTTTGTGTTACTGATTCATTTACACCAATGGCCAGACACATACGTCTTGGGTGGCTAAATTGGGTGAATTGAAACCTTACATCACTCTTCACCTGTGTTTACTTGCTTGTTTATGATCAAAGTATTCACAACCTTACGAGAGATCTGAGTGTATTATGAGAACAAGAAGGTGATCGTCTGTAGACAGCCTTGTAAGAGGGGCATTATTCAGGAATCAGTAGAGAATAATGATGGAAGGTAGACAGAAACACAGGAATTATTAGAGAATAATGATGGAAGGTAGACAGAAACACAGTAATTATTAGAGAATAATTAATGATGGATGGAAGACAGAAACACATCTAAACAGATTTATATGGGGCCGTCTGTAAATTTGTCAACAATTAGGGATGGAACGGAGAGGGTTTGAACAAGTTTAAAAAAAGTTGACGTCAACAATTTTGTCTTTTATACACCAATTAAATTGTTTGAATTTGAAACATGCGTTTAAACACGTCAAACAAAACACGTATTTTTCATGTTAAACATTTTTAGAGTGGAAGGGAAATTGAAATTCGATGTCGTAATTGTTCCCTAAATTTTTAACAGTTTTTGACAGGACGAAGGGCACAAAATAAAAAAAAATTGGTGACGTAATGCATCAAAAAAAATTGTTGACTCGTCTCCTAGGAAAGAACCCAATTTAGTTGAAACTTTTTTTCTTTAATCTTCTTCTTCTGCGTTCTCAAACTCCTGCAGATTAGCAGGATGTAGTCCGGAGAACGGAATGCGTTCTGTCATGGTTTACAGCATTGCTGCGATATCTGCGCCTTTCGGCCTGACACATCCGACTTCAGCATTGCATTGTGTCACTGACCCTATATGGGATGGGACAGCTAACTCCATCCCATAACCTCCTTAGTCGCCTTTTAGGACATGCGTGGAAGGTAAACAGTGTTGTTATTCTTTGCTCCCCTTTCGGGCCCTGGCAACACATGGGCGGTTTTCTTTAATAAGTTTAATTGTGAATTTAAAAAGAATATAAAGACAGTAAATTGTGTTTTTAAAAGTTTGTCACGTTTAACTCTTACTTCATGAATCAATAAAAGTTTGTCATGTTTAACTCTTACTTCATGAATCAATAAAGGTTTGTCATGTTTAACTCTTACTTCATGAATCAATAAAGGTTTGTCATGTTTAACTCTTACTTCATGAATCAATAAAAGTCTGTCATGTTTAACTCTTACTTCATGAATCAATAAAAGTCTGTCATGTTTAACTCTTACTTCATGAATCAATAAAAGTTTGTCATGTTTAACTCTTACTTCATGAATCAATAAAAGTTTGTCATGTTTAACTCTTACTTCATGAATCAATAAAAGTTTGTCATGTTTAACTCTTACTTCGTGAATCAATAAAAGCGTCACATAAACCCATCACCCATGCCGGTAAGCTGTAATCTCTACATTTATATATAGTGGCTTCTATATATATTACGGCTGTGCAGGAAACCACTACTTATAATAGCTATAAACTCGAAACTCGGTAACACTTTGAACATTAAATCATGAAATTATATGTCTGGCACATTGATACAGTCAGTATAAAATAACAAAAGAAGCCATTGATAGATATTGTGTAACAATCAAAAGCAACATCCAACAGATAACATATACACGACATTAATGTAAATCTCAAGGGGCAAAAATCAGCAACGGATCAGAGAAATCACAGACCACAAAAATCGAACCCAAATCAGTCTGATCAGCATCAGTACTCTGTCGACATAAATCACTGCTGCCATTCCATATCAATGCTGCGGTACACGTCTACTTTAGATAAACTAATTGCAGGTGTACTCTCATGCTTCGGATGAAGTCCGGGATGATCAGTGAACAGTAATATGCATGCGTAATGTATACCTTTTTTTTTAAAGAAAAAAGTTTGATTCCGCGGATTTTTTGTGTGAATCTTTGTTGTATTCATCCGCAGTCATATCGTGTATCTGTGTCAACATGTCATCCATATTCACACTTATTTGTTCCCGAGACCTTATAATTGCTCATTAGATTTGTATGTAGCTGTGTATAATTAGTCCAATCACAGAATACAACCAACCAGCACACCTGCGTCTCGCACTTACACAGACAAAACATACTCAAATGGCCCCCGGCAACATAAACACGACATTGCTACTTCCAGCAATACCACTGCTAATTTAGGAGTACAATCAGCATTTGTAAAAACAGCAAGGATTGAATTACCAAACGCAGACACCACGTCATACTCTCCTACAATCATGCTGGATACATTTTGCAACCTCTCGGCCAGACCCGACACTCATTGATTGAACTTAATGAGAGCGCCCCACTTATCGATTCCGTCAAATCGATAAATACCTTTCCAGCCTCCGCCCTATTTTATTCCCTTACCAAGCGTCTCTTCTTCGACCAGCCTCGACCTTTAAATGGGCGGCTAGCCGGGCAGTGGCTAGCTCTACGACGTGCGAACAGGCAGTATCGCGATGTATGAGTGAGCAATGTGATGCTATGACTACACAAACCATCACTGCTTGTGACCTCGGCTGACCTCGACTCTTGATGTATAGAGGTAACCGTCAGCGCTGGGACTACAGTTAAGTGACGTGAAAAAGTCCTGTTAGGTGTTCCTTTATTATTTTTTTTGGAGGTGCCAAGATATTTGTGTCAATGAGAAATATGACAGTATTGATGAATCTGCGATTATAAAATTTTCTTTTTTCTTCTTCAATCGCCTGGAACATGCCTATATATCTGAAGTTTTGTTTCTACTATAAACTTGACTGTGTTCTGTCACTCGCCTGGAACATGCATACATCAGAGGTTTTGTTTCTACTATAAACTTGACTGTGTTCTGTCACTCGCCTGGAACATGCATACATCAGAGGTTTTGTTTCTACTATAAACTTGACTATGTTCTGTCAATCGCCTGGAACATGCATACATCAGAGGTTTTGTTTCTACTATAAACTTGACTGAGTTCTGTCACTCGCCTGGAACATGCATACATCAGAGGTTTTGTTTCTACTATAAACTTGACTATGTTCTGTCAATCGCCTGGAACATGTCTTGATCTGAGGTTTTGTTTCTACTATAAACTTTACTTTTCTGTCACTCGCCTGGAATATGCATACATCTGAAGTTTTGTTTCTACTATAAACTTGACTGTGTTCTGTCACTCGTACAGAGGTGTGTGTGTTCGTCCATCACAAGTGATGATGACCAATTTTTACATCCACTTTTGAAAATTCAGTTAGAATTATGACCATGCGCAATAGTTTGTAGATGACAAATGAGGGATATTTGAGCTGTAAATGTTCTTGGGCAGTTTGGGCATGAAATGACAATTGTAGGCGCGGATTGTAGTCTATCCATGACTTTCTAGCTACTCTCTCTTTCGTACAGAGGTAAACAATGTATGTAACCAGGGCCCTAAATGTGACTGTAGTAAATAGATTTTACACATATGTGTCGGACCATTGCCGCAAATTAAAGTGACACAACGCATTTCCATTTTCTGGACTACATCCTAATGTAAATATAGTAGGACCATTGACCTGCTACAAGATAGATCCAGTGGGAGTTTGAGAATGAGCCTTGAAGAAGAAGAAGATCTCCTACAGAGGGGGAGGGAATTTGACGCTGAAACACCCCCTCTCCGCCCTTTAACTATACGACCGTGTATGATATAATATAACGTTTTAAGAATATGGCTGAAAATATTTCACTTGTTCAATTATATATTAAAACCAGTCCACCATGGGTTCAGCAGAGGAGCGTAGAATAACGACGCTTTTACCTGTCAAACATGTCGTAAGAGGCGACTAGGTATTTGGGTGGAGTTAGTTGTCCTATCTCATAGTGCCAAAATGACGTAGAAGCTATGCTGAAGTCGAATGCATCAAGTCGACAGGCGCATATATCACAGCTAATTTGTAAACAATGGCATACAGCATTCTGTTCTCCGGACTATATCCTACTGATCTGCAGGAGTTTGATTGAATATCTCTTAAGTTTCTCTTTATTGGTACTCTCTTTCATTATATAAACCAATCTCACTCAGTGTTGAAAGTCAAACGATTCACAATTCTGAAAGGCTGACTTGACGAGGTTTCTCACTTCATTGATTATGTCATACGATACATTAATGTACCTTTTGATGCTGTGTTCAATAGCGTATCAACTTGATCATTACCCTCAACATCCGCATGTTCAGGCGCGAATATGGATGTAATTTTTCTGATTGCAGATTCTGTCAACTCCACCGATTTACAGCGGATAACTTTGCGAAGTATGTGCACAGAGGCATTAACTCTGCGTACGCGAGAATACCTGGTTACACTAGCCATAACATTACCTCTGCCCCCGCGTTACTTACCTATCTTTCTAATGTAGTCTTAATTGGTGAAAATAATGCGCCCAGAATCATTCTTTTAGTTTTTTGCATCCGCAACATGGGTCTTTTCTCAAGGTGTGTATTTAAAAAAAAAAATTATATCTTCTGACCATATATAATATCATGGGGCTAGAAAAGAACAGCTTTTCATCTTCTGAGCTTGTTCCCAAATCCCTGCTGGTTATCAGAATGTATAGCGAAAAATTAAATGTATGCGTCATGGCTTACAGCTTGACTGCAATACGTGCATATTTCCGCCTGGCAAATCTTACCAGGGCCGTAGAAATGTCTTCAGTGTTTGACTTGGAAGGGTCAACAAAATACATTTTCGTGTATAATACCTTCATTTTCATGGGATTTTTTATGTGACCTTTTCTGGTAAACTTTTAAATGTTTGGGAGAGGGGAGGGAGAAGACGGGGGTTATACTCCATGTGGCTAAAATTCCTAGTACTAATATTATGATTTCTTAAGAGGGGTGTTTAACCCCTTATCCCGCATCCCTCTTATCTGCGTGATGCTTCCAACTGCAGCATAGGAATATGCTTTTCTTAAGCGTTTTAAATACGACAATTGTGTCTTAGCATAGTTGCTTCCTTCAATAGCAGAATTATTGATGAAATAAGTGCATGCAGTCAAAATAAAACTACTTTGAAGGGGGTAGAACAATCTAGTCTGTAAGATTCGGTTTTCACTACCAGTCCACCCCACCCTCACCACAAATAAAAAAAATCAGAAATTTAGTATAAACAGCCTTTCTAGAAATTGGGTACCGCGACAAATTTGAAGCCTGTCCATTTATTACTGATAATAAAACAAAACATTTACTGAAAATAATTTGGAGAAATATGTGTATCTCAAATGTTTAAAAGGCGTAGAAGATTGATTTCTTTGTATTAGGGTTAACCCTTATGTACTTCGTCCCTCTTAACGATGTGGCACGCCCCTGCCGAGAGTACCACCCAGGATCTCCGGACAAAAATCTCCTTTATAAAAATTACGCTGTGACCAGGAATCGAACATGTATCAATATTTGTATAAGTCATATTTGTATCAGTCATCTGCCGCTGAATACGGATGTGTTGGGGGATTTGCGTAAATAAAACGACGACACAACGCATTTCCATTCTCTTGACAACTTCCTGCTGGAAATCTAGTAGAGTCATTGTCCTGTTGCAAGAGGGAACCAGCGGGAGTTTGAGAATGAACGCAGAAGAAGAAGAAATAAGTCATCTGCCTGCCTGAAGTAAACATCATTCATCATTTTTATGCCTGTAGAAGTCATATTCCTAGATCAATCATCTTATTGTTTTTGTAAAAAAAAATCGTTATGATTTGAAAAACAAGTTTCGCAACAATCAGGCTCTGCCTAAGATTATGTCACATTTTGTGTTAATCATTTCACGTTTGCTCCGACAGACAGTTTTAGATTGAACACTCCCGTCATCTACACTCTCCTCCTCTCATATGACTCCCAGCAACAATCCTTCCCGTCATATTAATGTCATTACTTCATGTGTCTTAAATCTGCCATTATCATGTCTTGTTTTTGAGTTACAAGACTTGACGTGTAGACGATGTAGTCTAGTTGTGCACGCTATGAAACAGTTCAGAAACAGATAAAACCTAAATGACTCACAATTCTAGATCTTTCGGCACAACATTCTCCAGATTGATAGGCCCTTACAACTGGTCACACCAATTGGCTGAATTTGATTGATTCGTGTTTTTCATTAGTAGTTGTCTGTCACAAAATATATGTAAAGAGACCGAAAAAAAATTGAAGCCGTCAAACCAGCCAAGATGAATCAAGTAGACCTCTTTTATCCGTCGACCAATCAAGCGCCATGACAAGTGGCGTAGGAGATCATGTCTTTCCACAACTCTATGTCTTGTTATTATCGTCTATTGTGTTGTTAATAAGTTCAATTGGTGACACTCATTAGTGCCACAGTAATAACTCATCATACCTAGAGACAGAAGAGATAAAGTACAACTTTATGGTTACACAAGCAAGAGAGTTCTACTACGTCATAGAGTACCACATGGTGATGTATCATACCCCACGTTGTTCTTGGTCTCTATATCAATGATTATGTGGCTACGCTACCACATGTTACAAGAATGGCAATGTATGATGGTGACTTGGTAATATGGTGTACAGAAGAACATGCGACAGTGGTTACCAAACAGGCACAGAAAGCTATGGATGCGCTAACTACATGGGCAAATAGAAGATGTGTCAGCATCAATATAAATAAGTGCAGCACTACTCTCTTTACTCTCTCACCAAAACAAAAAGCTGGTGACATCAAGATAAACGGAGAGCTCTTGAAGGAAGAAAAATAATCAACATATTTTGGAGTGACATTTGACAGTAGGCTTATATGGAAGGAACACACCATATCACAAAGCGACAACAAAGGCCAGAAGAAAGTTAGCCATCCTGAGAAAACTAATTGGAACCGCATATGGAACAAATGGGAAAATAGTAAAGTTTACAAGCAGGGCATACGTCCACACCTGGAATATGGGTCTACTGCATGGTGTCCAGCATCAAATACTACATTACATGAGCTAGATACGGTGCAAAACCAGGCAATTAGGATCAGCACGGTGGCAAACAAATCAATACCCATAGTAGAGATGGCGAAAATTGGGAGAATACAAATATTGAATGGCTGCAGAGCCACAAATGTGCTATTATTCATTCAGAAAAGTTTACCTGTATACTAAGGCATCCAATGAAAGAAAGATTTGAGAACTTATCAATGTTTGTCTACTGTCCTTTCCACAAATGCAGTCAGTCGTCATGGGGAGTTGAAGTTTTCTTTCTTTGGTCATCTTTGTTGTACTTGTTATGGTTAGACAGTGGTTTTTAACAATCTCTCTAATTGAATCTTCCCATTTTGTTGGTTTTCCTCTTGTTTTGTAGCCATTCTTTCTGATGGTATAAGCCTGACTTGCTGGTTGTGATGGCTCCATTCTCATAAGATGTCCGAACCAGATGATTTGTTGTCTTTCTATATAATGTTTGCATGATATGGTCTTTACTATCTTTTTCATATCTTCATTTTTCATTCGATCTATTCTGGTGACGTTTATAGCCTTTCTTAAACATTTCATCTCACATGTTGTAATATTTCTCCAGAGTGTTTTTGTCTGGTACCATATCTGGTACTGGTAACTTAACGTTGGAATAAATGTTGTGCTTATTATCTGTCGTTTGGTCACCATGTTGATCTCTGAGTTTTTAAGCAGCGGTGACAGCATTTGTTACAGCATTTGCTTTTTGGTACCTCATCTCAATTTCTCTATCAATTTTGCCGTCTACTGTAGAAATGCTTCCTAGATATTTAAATTCTGATGTTGTGTTTTAGTATTGTGTCGTTAACATATACATTTAGCTATTCTGTAGTTCTGCATATTTTCATAGTTTCTGTTTTTGATGTGTTTAATCTGATATTGTATTATTCGCACGCTGCCTGTAATGAATTTGTGTGTCTTTGTAGTTCGTCTTCAGTTTCATATATTAGACCTTGATTATCTGCGAAGAGTAGACCGTGCATAAAGTTACCTAGGTCTCTTGATGTTTCTGAGATGTATTCGTTTCTTGCTTCTGCCTCTTTCTATACCCTGTCCACGTATGTAACAAACAGCAGTAGTCATAGTACACATACCTGTCTTACTTCTGTTGTTGTTTCAAATGGTTCTGTGAGTCCTTCGTTTGTTCTTATTATACTTCATGAGCTTTTATATAGTGCTCTTATGTTGTCTAGTAGTTGTTCATGTATTCCGCAGTCTTCTAGTATCTGACACAATTTGTCCCTGTCAACTCTGTCAAAGGCCTTCTCTTGATCTATAAATGTGATGTTTAGCTGTTGGTCATATTCAACTGCTTTCTTGCTAAATGGTCTCAGTACAAAGATAGCGTCTGTGTAACCTACCCCTTTTCTGAATCCAAACTGGGTCTTGTTTTTATGTGGCTCTATTATTGTTCTAATTCTTCTGTGATTTTTGCATATATTTTTCTTCTGTGGTTGAGATATTCCTCTGTATGTTTCAAACTCTCTCTTGTAGCCTTTATTTTTCCATTTCGGGATAATAATTACTTTCTGCCAGTCATCGGGTGCTAGTTTTTATGTTCACACTATACTGAATGTTCTTTTTAGCTATCTTACTCCAGTTTACTACATGCCTGGATTGCTTCAGTTGTTATACCTTTCAGGACTGATGATTTGTTTCTTGTGCTGTTTAAAGAAAAAGTATTTTTCTATTTTTTGTTCTAGTATTTCTGGTTCCCTGGTTTCTTTGTGTTTTGATATGAATGGTGACCTTTTGCTATTGTTTGGTGGGTTATATAGTTCTTCGAAATATTCTCGCCATCTTGTTTTTCTGCCGTTTTTGCTAAATATTGGGGTGCCATTTTTTGGTAATTTATAATGGTCATTGGGTTATGGGGTTCGTCCCTCGTTCTTGGTGCTTTTACTTATTTGTAGAATTGTTTTGGGTTTTAGTGCATATGCCTGAAAGTTGTTCTCCGTATTTTTCCATACGTTTTCTTTTGCTAGTTTTATTATGCTTGTGATATTCCTCATCTCTTTCGTATATATGCTGTAGTCATCTTTTTTTCTGTTTTAAAGCATTGTCTTCTAAATGTTTTTTTTAAATTGCTTGTTTAGTATTCTCGCTGCACCACCCAGTTTTTTCCCCGTTATATATTTCTTTTCACAAAGGGTATACATGTTATTTATCATTGTTTCATGGAAAAGTTTCCATTCTCTGTCAATACTTCTATTAGTGATGGGTAGTGATTCATAAATTTTAGTAGCCTCTTGATGTAGTTTCTCTTTGATTGAATCATCTTGTAGCTTTTGGTAGATTACTCTTTTATCTTATTTAATTAGTTAGTCGTGGGATCATCATAACTGCAAACTGGACACTTTCATATTTGCTCCGATCTCTCCCTGAGTATATCCGCCATTACACTTCTGCTGACAGTACGGTCATTTGTTGGTTGACCATCATTCTTCTGTATCCTTCAAAAACTTTAGTTTTTCTTGTATCCTGGGTTTGTCTATGTTGTTTTTTCGCTAGTTGATCTTGTTGTGTTGGTCTTCTTTATGTTAGTATAATTGGTCTGTATTCTGTGTTGAAATGTGATATTGATCTAGCATCTGTAATGTTACGTTTTTAGTTTATTTCTGATTAGTATAAAATATATCTGTGATGCTATGTTTAGGTTATCCCGTTTATACCATGTTTAGGTTTGGCTCGTTCTGTGTTGAAAAAAAACGTATTTGTTATTAGTAGACAAATGGGTGACTGAAGAGAAGTAGCGTTATCCATCAGGGCAAACCATCATTCCGTAGAAAAGAAGTAGCGTTATCCATCAGGGCAAACCATCACTCCGTAGAAAAGAAGTAGTTTTATCCATCAGGGCAAACCATCACTCCGTAGAAATGAAGTAGCTTTATCCATCAGGGCAAACCATCATTTCGTAGAAAAGAAGTAGCTTTATCCATCAGGGCAACATCTTTTCGTAGAAAAAAAGTAGCTTTATCCATCAGGGCAATCCATCATTCCGTAAAAAAGAAGTAGCTTTATCCATCAGGCAAAACGTAGAAAAATCTCACCTGAAGTTGACAGCCCTTAAAGTCTGAACCAGTACATATCCCTTGGAGAGAGGACAGTGGGTTACCTATTCATATCCAAGCTGATGTGAAAGAAATTTTAAGTCTGAGAATGAATAGTGTAGTGCACAACGACAGTTACTCTCAGTCTTCTTGATGAAGAATACCTACGTGGCATGTGGATCATAGTCTATATAGTCAGCAGAGAATGCATTGAAAATAAAGAAGGAATATATATATATCATAGTACACATCCCTGTCTTACTTCTGTTGTTGTTTCAAATGGTTCTGTGAGTCATTCGTTTGTTCTTATTATACTTCATGAGCTTTTATATAGTGCTCTTATGTTTAGCTGTTATACCCTTTGTTATATATATAGAGTCCCCAAACAATGTTACGGATACAATTAAAATAAAAACTGAAAAGTTCTGCCTTAATTACGAGGCAGAAATCCAGGTAATCAGGGTGGCAACTGAAATACTGAGCCCAATTTGGAATCACAGCATGTAGTATTCCTGACAGATGCAAGATCAGTAGTTGAAGATTTCCAGTCCAGAAAACTATCAGACCTGCAAATACTACTAACTGAACTAAGCAATCAACGTTAAATAGCTATGCAGTAGATACCATCACATTGTGGAATACCTGCAAATAAGAAAGTAGATCGGCTGGCTTAAGGACGGAGCTGCTGATGATAACCAGATGTGTCAATAATGTACCATCAAAAGAAACAGGTGATTAAGGCAATTAGAAAGCCAACTCTAACTCAGGTATTACCAAATTATGAACAAACCAGACCAAGATGTCATTCTGTGTCTTAGAACAGAACGCAAACACATGTATACAAAATTCAAGATTGGCAACACGACCATGTGTACAGGCACCTCAGACAGCAGAACTTATTCTACAGAAATACCAGGAATATGAAATACTGAGGCAAATACACTAGCAAAGAAAACAAAACTTAAAGAAAAACTCTACGGACCTCTGTACGAGTTATATAACACAGTCAAGTTTATAGAAGAAACAAAACTTCACATTTAGGCATGTTCAAGGCGAACGAAAGAAGAAGAATAGCCCATCCAACAATATCTCTCTTTCTCTTCCTTCTTATCTTCTCCCATTGACCTTTCTGCTGCTTACATTTATGTTTACGTTTTGTTCTTCTCATCACATTCCTTATAAATCTTGACTGTTTACTCCTAATTCTTGCTAAAACATCTTTTTACTCCATAATTTCTGTGAACTTTTACATTAGTTTTCTTAACTGTCCATGACATTTTTAGCAATCTCCTAACAAAAAACAAGAAAAGAAACCACATTTCAGTGGCATCCAGAATGAGCTCTTTTGTTCACCGTCTATGCTTCACATCCATAAAAACATTGGATGTGTCTCATTTTTCGAAATGCTGATTTGGCTTGTGCTATGCTGCTCTTTATCTCATTGAAGCACTGATCATCTGATGTTAAAATGGTGCCAAGATACTTGACTTTATGCACTTGATTTAATTTTATATCATTCATCTTAATACTGAGCTTCCGGTTATGGCGCGGGATGACGGTTTGTTCTCCATGCTTGCCTAAAAGGAAGTAACGTTCAGTGTTTAAGTACTTTATAAATGGAATATGTGATTTATTTTCTGAATGGGATAGATTAGAACACGGTTTTACCATTTGGAGACTCTGAGACAACACTGTGACTGGTCTAGCAAACCGACACTGTTGAACAAAAACGTTTGTATGAAATATGGAGAGTTCTCAGAATAACGATCGTCATACCTTCACTATGCCAACAATGTCAAACGTAGACACTAACAACAAAAGCCAAAAGAAAACTTGCAGCAACATAAATTATTTTATCCATAGAATTCTCGGATTATCAATTAGAGACAATCAGAAATGGAAACATCAGAAGACTAACAGACAGAATGACAATCCTGGGTTACATCAGAAGAACAGATTAATTGGTTTTCAGATGCTTACAGACTACCATAAGACAGTGCTCCTAAAATAAAGCATTACTATACAGACATGATGATACAAAACCAAGGGTACGGAACGAAGAAAATAAATTACATAAATTTAAGAGTCAACGAAAACAAACATATATGAAGCACACACAAAAAAACCGTCGCCAGAGAACTGCTGCCCGTGACGTTGCAAGGCATAAGCGGGCATAAATCGAAAATAAAGATCATAATACTCCATCTTCATGATGTGTATTGTTTGATCTGTTAGATCGCATATACATTAAAGTACGATCTGGATTTTGGTGTATTAAGTAAATAGTCGCTGTATTGACCGAAAGTGCCAAGAATAGCGACATTGATACCTGCCAGACATATCGTAAGTGACGACTAAGTAGGTTTGGGGTATGGAATTGACTGTCCCATCTCATAGGGGGTAAAATTTATCCGTCAGCAATGAAGTTATATGTGTCATGCCAACAACGCAGATATCGCAGCTAAGCTATAAACTGTGATACAAAACATTCCGTTCTTTGAATAAAATTCTGCTAACCTGCAGGAGTTTGAGAATGAACGCAGAAGCGTGAGACATATATGAAACATTGCCGTGTAACTGTTTTTAATATTTAGGAACAACTTACACGCCAAATTGCCAATGTAATATGGACGGCACTGTTTGTCTGCCCATCGACATTTTCATCTAGTTCGAGCAAGATGACTTTATGAGATTGATTCACTAACCACTTTGCCATTGCATGTATTAAGGGGGTGACTATGCATATGTATGTGTTGTGTATGTTTGTATGTATGTGTGTATGTGT
The DNA here is from genome assembly GCA_034231615.1 of Meghimatium bilineatum. Lineage (NCBI taxonomy): Eukaryota > Metazoa > Mollusca > Gastropoda > Stylommatophora > Philomycidae > Meghimatium > Meghimatium bilineatum. Next base: position 17,269,565 of record CM067306.1, on the reverse strand, counting down.
GGATGTATACATGTATTTATATTAACTCTTCCCAACTTTAAACAAAATATTCAGCGCAGCTCAACTATCATCACCTTCATCACCATCCCAGATGAGCTGAATAATCATTGTCGACTACGACGGACGAATAACATATACATATATGTATGTATATATATATATGTATCTATTTGTATGTATGGTTGTGTGTATTTATTTACGTGTATATGCATATATTTTAGTGTGTAAGTGGGCGTGTATGTACAAGCATATACTTGGACGTTTTAAAAACTACATATATTTTATACATTGTTTTTTCCCGTGTGTATGTTTTTATTTCTATTTATTATTATATGTTTATGATCTGAGGAAGATCATGGGCCAAAACGTCAATCGTTTCCGTCCACTTTTTATCATCATTCTGTTTATTATCTTTGTTTTAGTTATTAACATGTTTATGTAACACACCATGCACTTATTTATGATATTTACTGTCAGGCAATATGTTGTGCTCTATCGTCATTTTCTGGTCGGGGTGAGAAGCACGATGACAGTAATGATGATTAAGACGACGATTATGATAAGATTCAGGAGACAAATGTTATTGATACACATGCAACGATCATATGATTTGACGAACTAAAGCTACACGTGTCATCCTTATCAGGTTTGACTGCTGGTTAAATGCGTAAGGCGTTTACAAGAGTGAATCGGGTGATGATAATTTGCGTTTACCTGGGTAAAATGATGTGACCTCTCAAATACATTTCTCTGGTTGGAAGTCAGGGTGACATTATTATCAACAAAATTTGTAGTCTTTTTTGTTTGTTTTTTTGTTGTTGTATGTTGTCGTTGTATGTTGGAGAGAGAGAAGATTGTGACAAATATTTTATTATAAATGAGGACATAATTTTCTCGGCGTCCCTATAGGCAGTTATACAAGACTTGTTCGCTAAATTAAGTAGGGCCCCATAGTAACCAACTAAAATGCAAACAACAACCAAAATAAGTAATGAATGGGGTCCAACTTAATTTAGCGAACATGTCTATACTGCCGAAAGGTCACGCCTTAGAGCACATACGTCTAACCTAGCAGTAGTAAGTTTGTTTGTTTGTTAGTTAGTCGTTGAATAATCATCACTGCAAACTGGACACGTCCATAGTTGCTCCGATCTCTCTTTGAGTGTATCCGCCATTACACATCTGCTTACATTACCGGTCTTATGCTGGTTGACCATCATACTTCTGCTCCCTCCAAAATGTTCACTTTTAGCAACACCGCATTTCAATCCCTGATCTTTAATCCTGGACATTGAAAAGGAATCATCATTCACATTAGTCTCACTCTCGCGTGCTATATCTCTTAAGGAGATCAAAACGTCAGCGCGATCCATTGCTCCATCACCCTGTGCCACAATCGCTCATGATGCCAATTGATCCGCTCTTTCATTGCCTCGAACACCCACATGTCCCGGCACGAAAATAAACATCCACATGTCCCGGCACGAAAATAAATACAACCATTTTCAGCATCGCCTTTCTCAAGGCCTCAATCCACGGTTCGCGAACGAGACCCACTTGTACCTTCTTAATAATACTCATAGAGTCACTCAAGGTGCAGACCTGCGTTACTTTCTGTGTGCATACCCACTCAAATGCCCTGGTCACTGCCATAGTCTACACAGTCACACTACTCGTAGTGACCGCAAAGGCACCACTCTCCTCCCTGATCGTTTTACCTGCGCACAGAGCTGTGAAGGCCCAAGCACTGCGAGCATGCCTATTCACAGATCCGTCAGTGTATATAATTACACCCCTCTTTTTGGTATTCTCACTGACCAAAGAATGCACTTCTTTCTGCACAGCTGTAGGACACCATTCTCTGCCATTCCCTGCTAAGTGATATTACTACTCTCATACAAGTTTCGAAATCTGTGGGTAGACTCCCGCACCTGCTGCCACATCCTGCAATCTGCACACGCTTCGTATGACATCCTCAGCACGTCCCATCCACGACCTCCCTCTCTCTCGAGTCTTCTGCCTTTCTTTCTGTATTTCGGAATGCAACGGATGTTCCTTATCTGCATATATTTGCAGGATTAAATAAATGATTAGCAGCACAAATCTATGAAAGTAAAAACGCTTTGGTTTAATCCTGCATAATGACCACAACATGCCGTTTGTGAACAAAAATATATTGGTAAGGAAGCCGTAGCTATCATTGCCTGTAGTAATAAAGCAATAGAATTGACTATAGTAATAAAGCCATAGTTATTATTGGCTGTAGTAGTAAAGCTATAGCTATCATTGGTTGAAGTAATAAAGACATAGCTATCGTTACAGTGTGTAGAGGATTTTTTTTGGGTGTAAAGCGTACATTCGGAACAAAATGCAATCATTACCGTGATTTGAACCCATGCCATCACAAATATGAATCTGACATTATAACCTTTCAGGTTCGCGATACCACTTTACTTACAAACAAAATTTCCTAACTGCTGTTCTAATTGAGTGGATTGTTACACTAGCTCTCATGCCGAAATCGGATGTGCTAGGCCTATAAGGCGCATAACGGTGGCACAACGTAATCACGCTCCCGGCGGAAATCGCACGGATATCCGTGATGGTTACAATGGAGCGAACGAAAAACAAACAAACAAACACTAGCTCTGAGCACCTGAACACCAAACCATACATGAATACTTTATAGACATTGCTACACAATCTCACATAATTGTGCTGTGAGCGGATATTAAGTATGTCTCCGTGGCGAAGACATACTCTTTTAAATTGTTATTATAGCTAATATTATATATTAATGTCATTATATAATACCACCGTCGAAGAGGGATGTGTCGAGCAAAATGTCAAGATATACAAAAATAGGTAGGTGTGTTACCAAAATAAAACATAAAACAACTTAACAACGAGAAACAGGGACAGACGATTTTTGACTATACAGCCTTCATCAGGAAAAACAAATGACCACAATAAAACAATATCTTACATAGAGACAAATAGGGTTATAATGAGGATGTGTCGAGCATTTGGCTCAAATAAAACGGCGACAAAACGTATTTGCTCCCCTGTGACGGTCAAGGTACCGAGTTCGATCCCCTCCACAGGCATTTGTGCATCCGGATAGTTTAGAAAGCAATGATAAACTAATGAATGTATTTATATTACCTAAAAAATCATTACAGGCAAAAAATGTTGGGTTAATAGCTACGTCCTGAATAGAATATGCCACTAATTTAATTTTGCGTTTAGTGTCGCATAATTCTGGGAATAGCTTTGCTGTGTTGTGTGTGAGAAACAGCTGCGAAAAATTGCCTTAGACTAAAAAAAACCCTCCGCAAATGTTAAATATGGTAATTATCGATTACTATTCCTCTTCTTTTAGTACATATCGTGAAAGATAGCACACAATCACAAACTGCGACAATTGATGAGGATGTTGCCCTGCGTATTGCTCGTGCCAGTGCAGCATTCGGGAGCCTTCGTGCCAACGTCTGGATCAGGCGTTGTCTCAGTCTGACAACTATGTTGGACGTGTACCGCGCAGTGGTTCTACCAACACTGCTTTATGCTGCGTCATCCTGGACTGTCTATGCGAGACACGCTAGACAGCTTAACTCTTTTCTTCTTCGGTGCCTACGAAATATCATGGGAGTACGTTGGCATGATCGTGTACCAGATACGGGAATTCTTCAGAAGTCCCGTATGCAAAGCATACATGCAATGCTGACTAGGTCGCAACACCGCTGGATTGGCCACATCGTCCGTATGCCAGACAAGCGCCTTCCAAAGAGATTATTATATGTGGAGTTGTGCGAAGATAAACGTTCAAGGGGAGGGCAGAAAAAGCGCGTCAAGGATCACCTAAAAAGCTCTCTCAAGCACTGCAGCATCGATCCTCGCTCCTGGGAGACTAGAGCCCTTGATCGCTCAGCCTGGCACACCCAGATTACTGCTGGCATCACGAAATTTGAAAAAGAAAGAACACTGTGGACAATCCACAAGCGCAAGAAGCGGAAGGACAAATCCGTAAATTCTCCTACCCCGAACCTTGAGCACTCCTGCATGCACTGCAATAGAACTTTCCGTGCACGAGTCGGACTCATCGGGCATCTACGAAGTCACAAACCAAATTAGTTAATTACCAATTTTAATTATTATTATATATACATTTTTTTTCCTTCGCATTTAATGATTTTTCATGCCATGCTCATCTTCGCATGCGAAGGAGGAACACCATCATCATCCCATATCGTGTGACTTTTGTTATCATATCTTTTTACCGCGATCTGTTTCGTGACCTGTCAATCATTTCTTATATATATAGTCTACCACAAATTATGAAAAACGGTAAGACTACATATTTTTCCTTCATCAACTTAACGTCATTTAATTCATTTCCATGATAACAATACTTTTTTCTTCTTGAGGATTTCGTGCAGTATATACGATAATATGAACAATTATTTCATGAATTCCTAAATTAAGTTAATACTATCGTTCGTCACCATCCATGACAACGTATTCCGTTAAGGACTTTTGTCTGATAACCAGCATGAGTTTGAGAATGAAAGCATTTCTAGTTTGGTAATTAAACTGGAAAATATGTAAATATATACATTATTACAGACCGTTTTCTTTATAAAATCTGTCTTTCTACTCACGTTGAGTCAAAATGCCGTCTTGTGATAAGTGGGAAAAAAATGAATCCATATTGAAAATGTTTTATGTATTTTTTTATTTAAATTTACTGTGAAGCAGAATATGAATAACAATACGATGAGGTCTCCGGCCTATGACTGACGTGTATATATTTTATGGAACAGAGAGTGGTTCATGGTAGTTAGTGTGTTAATATATGGGTACGAAACATGGACAATGAGCAGATATTTTGAATATATGAATTGAGATGTGAAAATAGAAAATGTTAAGTAGAATTTCGTGCAGAGAAAATTAAGGAGGTAATGGAAAAATTAGAAATAAAACGAGAAGAGCTAAGAGAAATCAGCCTAATTCTCATTGGAGAATTCTCAAATGGTAAAGTAGTTCCCTACATACATTCATTAAATATATATATATTTTTTCTATTTTAATTCCAGTTATTTTGCTTGTGTTTATCGTCACAAAGGCCGCCGTCTGGTCGAAACGTTGAATTATTGATTTTGTTGTTGTTATTGCTGTTATAGTTGTAGTAGTTGTTATTGTTATAATAATTAGTTGTAATCATTTTGATTTTGACATTTATTGTTTCATTTACCACGGGGTAGACAGTTTTATCGTAGCTGTACTTTCATTCCGACTTAAGAGTAATAAAACAAAAGGCATACACATATTTTGAGTAGATAAAAAAAAAAGACATTACACATCGTTAAATGGTTTTACTGAAAAGGAAAGTTGAAGTAGATTGAGCTAGAAGCAAAGATGCATGTGAACGAGAAATATTTCTTCTTCTTATTTAGCGTTCATTCTCAAACTCCCGCTGGATCTCCCTTGTAGCAGAACCATGGTCCTACTAGATTTCCGGCAGGATGTAGTCCAGAGAATGGAAATACATTGTGTCGCCGTTTTATTTGCTAAAATTGCCCGACACATCCATCTTCCACGGAGAAAGAGAAATATCAAGACATGACCAAATTACCATTCGCTAAAGTTTTCATATTATACTCATTTCATATTCTAAAACATTATCCTGCCAAGGAAAGCAGTTGAAAGTATTTAAGTTTCACAATATCTAATTTTCGTTGTGGAAAGGAATATAATCTTTTCCTCTTCTTCTACTTCTATGTTCCCTCTCATACTCCCGCAGATCGGCTGAATATAGACCGAAGAGCCGCCCGTGTGTTGCCGGGGCCCGAAAGGAGAGGAAAGAATAGCAACACTGTTTACCTTCCACGCATGTCGTAAAAGGCGACTAAGGAGGTTATGGGATGGAGTTGGCTGTCCCATTCCATATAGGGTCAAAGCCATGCTGAAGTCGGATGTGTCAGGCCGAAAGGTGCAGATATCGCAGCAATGATGTAAACCATGACACAACGCATTCCGTTCCTCGGACTACATCCTGCTAATCTGCAGGAGTTTGAGAACGAACTCAGAAGAAGAAGAAGAAGACCGAAGAATGGAGTGCTTGTGTTATTGAGTGCAGCTTATATATAAAGTACTGAGCATTTCGGCCTGATACATCCCACTTCAGCGTAGCTTCTGGGTTTCATCTGGGTGATGCAATAATCTCTTTAGCTGTGGGTAGGTAGCTCTTGGCAGCTTATAAACATTCTGACAAAAGCACAAGTACTCAGTCGGACAACCAAGTAGACATATAAACTCGTATCAGGACTGTTGTTTCAAATATATGGTTGTGTTAGGTGGGAAGGGGGTTTTATGGATGTATGTTTTGGAGACATCACATTGTGGCAGTATTGCATTATCATCACGGACTGCGAGGCGTGTAACATATTCTTCTGAGCAAACTACTTTATCATTCTTCTGTCATTAATGTTGCCCAATCTGAAGCTATGGCACAGTTAGCATTACCCAGCATCTAGGAGCCTGTCACAAAAAGTTTAATGTCTGCTGGTTTACATCTCTTCGTCATCAATGGGGACCATGTAACCGATGACAAAAGTATTAAATCAATGGGGACCATGTAGCCAATGACAAAAGTATTAAATCAATGGGGACCATATAACCAAAAACAAAAGTATCAAATCAATGGGGACCATGTAGCCAATGACAAAAGTATTAAATCAATGGGGACCATATAACCAAAAACAAAAGTATCAAATCAATGGGGATCATGTAACCAATGACAAAAGTATTAAATCAATGGGGACCATGTAACCAATGACAAAAGTATTAAATCAATGGGGATCATGTAACCAATTACATAAGTATTAAATCAATGGGGATCATGTAACCAATTACATAAGTATTAAATCAATGGGGACCATGTAACCGATGACAAAAGTATTAAATCAATGGGGACCATGTAACCAATGACAAAAGTATTAAATCAATGGGGATCATGTAACCAATTACATAAGTATTAAATCAATGGGGATCATGTAACCAATGACAAAAGTATTAAATCAATGGGGATCATGTAACCAATTACATAAGTATTAAATCAATGGGGACCATGTAACCAATGACAAAAGCATTAAATCAAAGGAGACCATGTAATTGATGACAAAAGTATTAAATCAATGGGGAACATGTAACCGATGACAAAAGTTTTAAATCAATGGTGGCCATGTAACTCAAGAACAAATGTACTAAAATCGAGACAAGGCATGCAGTGACAATGATGAAATCTTATTTTAAAAAACAGGTGATAGACTATCCCTCAACTTTCTTTAGTTGTCTCCTACTATATGTCTGGAAAGAAGACAGTGGTTCTATTCTTTGTATACAGCACTAGCAGCCCATGCCCTAATTCCCGCAAGGGTGATGGAGTGCAGTCGGGTATATTCGAATATGGTAGAGTGGAGTGAATCTGAGTAGAGTAAAATGGAAACGAATCAAATGGAATAGAGTAGATCAGAGTATAGTATAATGTAGTAGAATTGATAATAATAATAAGGTATATTAGAGAAGAGTAGAGTGGAGTAGAGTCGAATAGAATGGAGACGAATGAAGTGGAATAAAGTCGAGTGAAGTGGAGTAGAGTAGAGTGGAGTAGAATATAGTAGAATAGATTACAGTAGGGTAGGATGGAGTAGAGAAGGAGTGGGATAGATTCAATAGGGTGGAGCAGAGTGTTGTAGAATGGATTATAATAGGGTAGAGCAGAGTGGAGTAGAGTGTAGTAGAATATATTATAATAGTGTAGGGCGGAGTAGAGCAGAGTGAAGTAGATTATAGTAGAGTAGAATAGAGTAAAATGGAGTCGAGTGAAGTGGAGTAGAGCAAACCAGAGTGGAGTAGAATGTAGTAGAACAGATTATAATATGGTAGAGCAGAGTAGAGGAGACTAGAGTAAAATATAGTACAATAGATTATATAGATTATAGTAGTGTAAAGAAGAGTAGAATGTAGTAGAATAAATTATAAAAGAGTAGAGCAGAGTGGAGTAGATTAGAGAAGAGTTGAGTAACACATCCGCATTGGTCTCACCAATGGCTCACTAGACAAACCTTCCCTGCAACAGAAAACCTTAGTAGATGACATGCCTTTATATTGAGGTTATCTTCTTATAGAAGCTTCATGGCATGTCATCTATACAATCAGGTAGTCGTAACCTTCGATAACAGTTACCATGTTGTACCGACAGGCCGACGTTGTGCTGAAACTAGTGGTGGCGCGGCGTGGGTGGGCGAAACAACAAAGAAACCTGTCGCAGGGGCCAGAGTTGTGCCCTGATGTCGACGCCTGTTTCGGCAACATTAGACTCGAAACACCATCGAGTCAATGGCTGCTGGAATAGAGGGCGGAGCGCTTATGGGAATGCCCCACGTGCCGTAAGGCCAGTTTCTAATCAAGAATCAAGAATCAAGAGTTGAATAGAAGGGAGTCGAGGGAAGTTCAGTAAAGTGGAGCAGATGGAGTAGAATTTAGTAGAATAGATTATAATAGAGTAGAGCAGCGTAGAAGAGACTAGAGTTAAATATAGTACAATAGATTATAGTAGTGTACACTGGAGTATTCCAGAGTGTTGGTTACTAAACACAATAACAAAAAGAAAACTACGCCTGTTTGGTCATATAAAGAGACACACCTGTTTAGAAAGACAAATAATGGAGGGAAGAGTACCTGGGTAGAGGAGAAAGGGCATACCAAGAAGACGATGGACAGACGACATTAAAGATAACATGAATACATGGGGTGCAAAGGGAACGTATTGCTCTAGGTGGACCCAGGGTTAGCAGATAATCAAGATCCCAAATGTACTTCCACGCGGTGCACACTGGAAACAGAAACACAGCAGCTCGAGCTGATTCTGGCCAAATCATTTGGGGATCGTGTCCGAGAATGTGGAGGTAGCAGATGGAAAGAGATTTGACTGCACAAGAGACAGACAATATCTCCGACACCATCAGCATCACCACATATAACGACACTGTCGACATACAGTGAAGCTAGTCAGCTCAGTCCGATCATTGGAGGGGCGGCCAATGTAAAATGCACGTAAAGGTAGATGCATGGCGAGAGATAAATAGATTTCATACCGAGTACAATGAAACAATGAAATGGCAGAACAGCGCTAGAGGGCAGCGCGAACTGCAAATAGAAAGTGAAAAGTCCCTAGGAAAGGGGAACTATAAGCTTAGTCAGCTCGAGACGAGCTTCTAGTTACCTGTGTCCCTTACAGGCAGATACCCAGATCCATTCATTAGCGTTTGGTAAAGCAAGAAGACCTAATCCAACTCTAATGTCGAGCCTTCCTAAACCGGAAATATGCTCGCGAAGAGAAAGGGTTCTGTATCCGATGGGCTCAGGCACAAAAGGGACAACGATTTAGCCCTGGCCCAACTCTACTGTCAGGTTTTCCTACACAGGAAATACACTTGAAGAGAGAAAGGGTTCAGTACCTGATGGGCTGAGGCGCTATTGGGACAAGACGCTCAGCTCGAGAACGCCTTGCTCTCAAACGCGTGGTGTGAGACTCGAACTTGGACAAGGGGTACACTATGTCGGTGAATGACACCTCGGCTAAGAGGGCGAAAGAGCCAGGGTCCAACTCCTCTGTTGAGTTCTTCCCCTTAAGGAACCAGGCTCACGGACTAGAAACGGTTCAGTACCCAATGGGCACAGGCACAGCACGTCCAATTACATGAGGCAAGTTCATAGACAGTGGAACACCTCGTGCGAGTCAGACGAGAGCAAAAATCGTCTGGGCGAAGAGTCGCCACTGCGCGTGCCTGGAGACAGATATAGACGCTTTCACAGGCTAGGGGTAGCCCACCCGAATTGTCAAGGCATGCCGAAATTGGATGTGCTAGGCCTACAAGGCGCATAACGGTGGTACAACGTAATGACGCTCCCGGCGGAAATCGCACGGATATCCGTGATGGTTACAATGGAGCGAACGCAAAACAAACAAACAAACATGAATACATCGCTAGAAAATGCAAGCCACATCGCCCAAAACAGAGATAGGTTCAGAGAGCTCATTGGAAAGACAACGTTCTGGAAGGAATACGTCGCATGACACATTGGAGTAGAATGTAGTATAATTTATACTACCCTTGTATAAATTATAAAAGGATAGAGCAGAGTGAAGTAGATTAGAGAATAGTTGAATAGAAGGGAGTCGAGTGAAGTGGAGTAGAGTAGAGTAGAGCAGAGTGGAGTGGAGTGGAGTGGAGTGGAGTAAAATTTAGTAGAATAGACTATAATAAAGTAGAGCAGAGTAGAACGCTGTGAAATGAAGAGATGGGAAGTGAAGTTAAGTAAAGTAATGAAAGTAAAGTAATGAAAGTAAAGTAATGAAAGTAAAGTAATGAAAGTAAAGTAATGAAAGTAAAGTAATGAAAGTAAAGTAAATGAATGAAAGTAAAATAATGAAAGTATAATAAAGATCAATGTAAGTTTCATATTCTGTAATGTCACGTTGTCAAATTCAAATTTACATCAAGTAAACCGCGACACTGTATATTATCTTTCATGTTAGTCTTCAGGAATACTTGTCCGCTCTTTGAGTAAGTCTCTGCCGGAGTGTTGTCTGCTGATCTTCCTGCCTGGTGTGTTGTCAACACTGGCTTAATAGCATCTCCACATGAATGAAAATGTTATCTTTCTGCTTGTTATTCTATCTCTGTCTCCTTATATTCCATTATCGACTTTTAATGTAACTTAGAAGATAAACAGTGCTTGTATACTACAAGTATTTCATTAATATTTAAAGTAACATGGTCGCAACCGTATTGGCGAGGTCCATAAGCGAAAAATTGAATAATTACACTGTTACCTACACATACATATCGTACGAGACAACTAAGGAACCTTTTTTGGAGGGGATTTAGGGACAGTTGGCTGTCCTATCCCATAAAGTGGTACAAAAGTCATGCGGAAGTCGGATGTGCTATGCTGAATAGAGTAGGTATAGCACACAAGATGTAAATAACGACACAAAGCATTCCGTTATCCCGTCTACATCATGCAAAGCAGCAAGAGTTTGTGAACGAACACAGAAGAAGAAGATAGTATAATCATTAGTTGCATGTTACATGCTCTCTGAAATCGTGGGGTCCATAGATCATTGTTAGACCTACTATGTATTCCGTCGTCACTCTATTGTGGCATCAGTCCTTCCCTGATATTTTTTTTCTGTTCATGTTTCTTCCAATCCTAGTTATGTGATTCTACCTCCCGTAGATGTGTAAGCTTAGCTTATTCTTATGTGAGAACCCACCCTCAGAATCTCAGCTGACCCATACCACAATTCTGACGCTCTATTTCATGTACCTTCTTTGTGTTGTCCTCGCTGTTACTCTGTAAGCCTCTCGGTTTTGTGCACGTTGCATTGCTTCTACAACTGTCATGTTTAAAAGGTCTTCGAGGGCCCAGAGATGAAATGCACACCAGAGTGAACAGGTCGGCGCTCCATAGCTGGTCGAGCATCAGAGTCAGCGAAACACAGCTGGTCAAGACCCCCAGCATACTTCCACGCAGTGGGCCTGGAAACAGGAGTGCAGCAACCCTGCTGTAGTCTGGCCAAGTACTAGGGATCGAAGATAGGGGAACGCCAACCCGGCCATAAAAAATTCTGGCTAAAGACGGATGTGTCAGGTCGAAAGGCGCAGATAAAGCAGTTTGCTGTAAAACATGACACAACGCAGATCACCCTCATACGTCCTTCTCAGAACGGTCAGCGGTATGCTTTCAGAGAGTCCTCGCAAGACGTATCCCCTATACGATCACACCCCCTCTGCAAATTTCTTGCGCTCGTTTCTCTATATCTGCCCTGTCCATGTACCAAGATGTCAGTATAAAACATAGTTCTCCCCGGTCCTGTAATTTTACAGTTCTCAATTTGAACTGTATAACATTAAATAATAATGGGGACAGAAGTGATCCTTGTGGTAGTCCCGGAATTATGACTGTTGGTGCCGATGACTAACCCCCACACATAAGAGATATCTGTCTCTGAAAAAGTACTGAAGCAATCGACCTGACAATAAAAAGACTTACTTGGAGTTGCAGCATTATGGTCATCAAGAAATCAAAGGGCACTCTATTATACGCATCTTCCAGGTCTATTGCAGCCGCTCACGTCTCCATTCGTGCGTCACAACTTTCGAAGTCTTGCGCGATTGTCACATTGTGCCAAGTCTGATTACCTGAACGATAACCTCCCAATGTTGTGAATAGTCGGTTATTCTTCTCTAGGTGTAAGGACAAATTCCACTCAACAATCTTTTCTAACAACTTGCCGATCGCATTCTGCATGGTTATGAGCATGAAACAACTTATCTTTGCATGATTCTTGCCAGGCTTGGTTAGTGGGATTAAGTAACTATGCAACCAGTCAACTTCCACTGTGCCTTTTGCTAGGCTCTTGTTGAACAACAGTGCCAGTTCCTCAAGGTATTCGTCTGACCTGCCTTAGAGAACGTCGTACATAATGCCGTCAGGTCCTGGCGCTAAGTTTCTTGATCTTGTCAGTGCAACTTTAATATCCTCAAGAATAATTTCATTATCACTTTCCATAATTTGCTTATTACAAATGTCTATGGCTGTATTTTTTTTCTTTCCGAGGTACAATCAAAATCCTTCGTTTACATGTTACCGTGTGTGCTATGGCAAAGCGGCCTTTATTGCATCTGGATATCCTCCCTGCTCTCCTTCACAAGAAAACATGTAAGTTCACTGACACTTCAGTACAAGAATGTAACAACAAAGGTCTCAGTCTAAACAAGAAGAAAACAGAATAGTTGTTTCAAAGAAATACACACCGCAAAATTGCAGTATTACTATCAATGTTGCAAAATTAAATCAAGCGGATAAAGTCACGTATCCTGGCACCATTTTAACATCAGATGGCAGGTGCTCCAGTGAGATCAAGAACAGGGTAGCACAGGCCAAATCAACATTAAAAATTCTAGGCAATAAAGTAATATCGATGCATACGTGAGTTCGAGTGCTAGGATGTTATTTTGAGCCAATCCATATTTATGAAAGCGAAGCATGGACGGTAAACAAAAGTGCCAAAGATAAGCTGGAGGCAATAGAGATGTGTTTTTTAAAGAAGGATTATGAAAATTCCATGGACAGCAAAGAAATCGAATGTAAAAGTTCTCAGAGATGCTGGAGAAAAATGACAAATTGTAGCAAAAATTAGAAGCGGACAATGACAATTTTTAGGACATGTGATGAGGAAAGTAGAACGAGCATTTGGTACCACCGGAAAGATCAAGGGGAGAAGAGACAGAGAAAGACAAAGAGAGAAATTTCCGAAAGGGTTGTCACTGTGACACAAAAAGAAGTCACCAACTGAAAAATATAAGAGACAGAGAGTTGTGGAAAATCATGATCGCCTACGCCACTCAGCATGACACTTGATTGATTGATTGATTGATTGATTGATTGATTGATTAAACGCCGTATTCCACAATATAATTCAATGTCGTGGAAAAGGAGGTATCTATATATTCGGCTATTAATTGTTTACCCTGTGTCGACAGTTGTCAAGAATTCAGGGATTCTTTCTGTTATATACAAAATAAAGTAGACATGTGCCGCAGAGGCCAAAAAACTGGAGTAAATAATAGCAACACTGTTTACAATGCATGCCCTTACAGACAACTAAGTAGGTCAAGGGGTGGAGTTGGCTGTCCTACCACATAGATAGTCAAAGTGACTCAGAAGTCATGTTGAAGTCAGATGTATTTTGCCGAAAGGCGCATATATATCGCAGTAAAGATGTAAACCGTGGACATAAATTTCTTCACTAATTAGGGCAGAAGGGGGTCTGGAAAACTTAATAGTTGCTGACATATAAACGAAGGGGGGAAGGGGTAGACACAAATGTTGACGTCAAAAACACTGGTTTAAAAAAAAATACAATTACATTTTATGAACTTGGAAACGTTTTCGAGTTTGTGAAACAAAACAAGTACTTCATAGCGTCCTTATTCTTTTAAATAGATTAGGTGGGGAGGAGGGATTTGTTATTTATATATCTGGTCCTTCTTATTCTGCGTTCGTCCTCAAACTCCTGTAGATTTGCAGGATGTAGTCCTGAGAACGTAGTGTGGTCTGCATATGAATAGCCCATTCAATAGTATCTTCACAATCGGCTTGGAAAGACGGGACCATGCCAGTACACTGTTCAGTAAACTACTATATTACTTATCAATGTTCCCTCATGTGTTCATTCGAGCGGTTTTTACATTTTCGTTTTCTACATTGCATAAAAGAGTGGCTTCACAGTACTCTGGTTTGTACACTATATTTCTCAACAAAGAGGTCTGTCGAAAGTACAACTCTTTGTACGCAACTCCGTAGCTTAAAACTATAATTCCCGGGGTTCTGCAAACAAAAAAATCCACTTTGTAAGCAAAATATCATAATCGGATTCAAAAGGACAACATATTGAGCACAATGCGAATGACTTAATCATTAGTTAATTTGTTTGTTTGTTCTTTTCGTGCCACAGGTGGCACACAGGGCACAGGTTTTGATTCTCCATACGTTGCGATACGCTGCCTGTACTTTTAGTTCTTGAATGGATTTGCAACCTATTATTTCTCCTTCTTTAAGTATGGTGCCTTTTTAGTGTAAACTTTGTGCTCCCGCTTTTTCTTTTACCCTCAAGTGTCCACATAAGGGCTTGCTGGATCAGTCTGTTCTTCTCTAGATAAGAACTTAATCATTATACCAGACTATACAATGTGTGTGACACTATATAGTTAATACGTAATCACTTTATCTGTGTGGGGTGAGTATACTAGTTAGGATGGGGACAATTGTCTAAAAAGATCTATACGAAAGAGGGTGATAGCACAAACCATTATGAGAATCACTGTTAGCAGATTCACAATTTGACCCTCTCAAACAGCCTCCACTGATCTCCCGCCTTCACGTATCTCTGGTTTATTGTTTCCAATGTCTTGATCCTCAGACAACAGCATCACTACTCTGACCAACCTTTAGCACACAATAAACCGCTCTAGTCAGTTTCATTTTGATGGCGTCTTTCCATCATCTTCCACGTTTATGTCAATCTTCTGACCCCTGAACTCCACTGATTTGGTTTCAATCGCCAAGTTTCATCTTCACGCTCCATTCTCGACGTTCAAGATGACCTCGACCTACATTTCTTTGGTCACTAGTGACCTAGATAGTTTGCATATTCCGGTGGGAGAATTGCCGAAGGATGTTTTCCAGATGAGGTGGTTAGATTAGAAATGTTTGAAAAACTATAATCCCCAGAATAGTCTAGAACTGCGGTTCTTAAACTGTTTGTTTTCTGACCTTCAAGAATTCTTTTTATGCCGTGGTACCTAAAATATTTCACATATGAAAATGTCCAGGAAGGAATT
Source organism: Meghimatium bilineatum (assembly GCA_034231615.1). NCBI lineage: Eukaryota > Metazoa > Mollusca > Gastropoda > Stylommatophora > Philomycidae > Meghimatium > Meghimatium bilineatum. The sequence goes on along the minus strand of CM067306.1, from coordinate 17,254,089 downwards.
ATCTGCTTGTTGCACATATCTTCTTCTTCAGCCTTCATTCTCAAACTCCCGCTGGATCTCTCTTGTAGCAGGATAATGGTACTATTAGATTTCTAGCGGGATGTAGTTACACATACTTTGAAGCTGAATTACCAGACCCGCGATCTTCACTGTTTAAAAAAAATTATTCACGATCACTAAATGCCGTCTCCGCAACGAAGATTGGTTGCAACATACCCCCTACATCCCCTGTCTCTTGTATTGGTGGTGCTTTATGCTAGACTGTAATATGCCCATCTCGTGATGTTACTTGTATATCTTGCATTTGTATTGTTAAAGACTGATATAACCAAAATGGATTAACATCCGTGGTTGACAAGAGCGTGCCTCACCATAAAGGCACATTGTACTTAACAAGTATACCTGCGTTAACGAGAGTAAATAATGCCTGCAATTGAAAATACACTAAGTTGCTTATAAATAAAACATAATTTGAAAACAGAGGATATTGAGATGAGTAATCATAACTTAATATCGAGAATTCACGAATTTGGAGTGGAGATGAGCGTGGTCCGTATAGAACACCTGACAAAGATTTCAAAAAGAGCAGTGAACCAACATAGAACTGGAACCATCAACCGTTATACCCTGAGAGATTTACTGAAGCGGAGATCTGAGCACCTATGGATATGTCTGGTGTGCGAGGAGGATAATCAACATACCTAATACCTAATAATTTAAAAAATGTTCTCTTACTATTGTGAATACCTCAGCAGTTTCAGGTAAGACGTGAGATGAAGAAGAAGAAGATTAGCCCTCAGCAATGAGGAGATTAAAGAGAGATGCTCATTCTCTTGTTAGAATGAAAAGCATTTCACATTTATTTCTCCGTTGACCATCAAATGTCTCCGTTGACAATCACATGTCTCGATGCCCCAAGGTGAGTCATATGTTACAGTTGAGAACCACTGAGACAATCATGCTGCTCCATGTTTGCTTCCTCCATCATTTGCTATTGTCTTTCTCTCCTTATCTTTCCTTCCTATCATAACCATGTTTGTCTTTATGTAAGATGTGTTCTACTGTGGTCTTTTGGTTATCCTGATGACGGCATTTTAGTCGAAACGTCGTCTGTCACGGTATTTCATTGTTAGGTTGTTTTATGACTTATTTTGGCAACACTTACACGTATTTTTTTTCATCTTGACATGTGCCATATGTGCTTGCTACCCCACACTGAAACAGGTATCCTTTGGTGAAACAATGGATGTATATAGACAACGTGAAAAAGTCTAATCACGTTCACGTAACTTATCTCAGAAAAAGTATGAACATTAGATGAGAAGACAAGATTCAGAATACCAATGTCTTGGGGAAGGTTCATATATTGATAGTGCGTGTATATTCTTCTTCTTCTGCGTTCATTCTCAAACTCCAACTGGATCTAGCTGGATCATGGTCCTGCTATATTTCCAGCAGGATGTAGTCCAGAAAATGGAAATGCGCTGTGTCGCCGTTTTATTTGCGCCAATGGCCCGACACATCCGTCTTCGGCGGGGTGCGTGTATATCATTTATGTTTATTCGCATACTAAATAAACTGCCAGATAAGAACTGACGTCAGAGGCTGTCTGAAAATGACGTTAACAATGACTTTCCAATTTTTGACCCCCTCATCTTGTCTACAACTGTCAAGAAATCTGGCATCAACATCAATGCTAATTTTCTCAAAAAAATTCTCCCCCACCGCCTCCTAAAATTTTTAGCTGACACATACGAGACTAAAAAAGGTTTTTTTTTTTCATATTTATAGATTTTTTTCCCCACATGCAAACAATTGAATCGATGTTGAATAACAGTATTGTTGATGTCAACTTTCATCAACATCTATTTCTCTACCCGTGCAAGCAATTTCACACTTTTTCACACCCCTCCACCTCTTTCACCCAATGTTGACAAAATTTATGGAGACCCCCAGAATCAACTTAGACGAGGCTTTCGATAGTAAAGAGCTGTGTATAGAAAGTAAACAGGACTTCATTCGGTTTTATTTGTTTTTTTTTATTATTGTCATAATTTTTGTTGGCTATTATTTATATATTTGAGGTTCAAATACCCCCAAAAAAATAATACAATAAAATAGATAAGGCCTACCAACACAATTCACGGAAATAATAAAAATTCAGCCGTTTAGGTCATGTGTAGTACACAGGTCTTTACTCGAACCTTTCATGGTTTAGCTAAGGCCAACAACTCTGGGATTGTTCTGAAAATGTAAGTGAAAAAGTACATTAAAAAAAAATAATATATATATATATTTTCGATTGGACCGTTGTTCAAAAATAGTCGTGAGCACAGAAGAAGAATAGTGCAAAGGATTAACCTATTACTTAATCTTGTGTTCTCATCTATTTACCACAACATTTTTTGTGCGAGAGAGATTTTGATTGCCATCTGACGTTCCAGGTCAGTCGCGCAATTTTAATGATATTTTTATGATTATCTCGCAACAATGAGGAGATTGAAGAGAGTTGCTAATTTATAAGAATGCTCAAAAGATGGGACGAGGGAGGGAACGAACAATAGAACAGTTGCTGTCAGTCGTTCAGTGTTTAATATGTTCTGGATTGTGTAAGGTATCGGACACCAGGCAAGAGAGGAAGTAGGGCAGACGAGTTGAAATAAGCAAACTTGGTTTTCGGTTTATTTAGGGTAATCTTGTAAAAGTCGGCCGAGGAGATATGGATGAGGAGAGATGAGTTTGTAAAGGGTGATTGGAGAGGGAGGAAGATGGAGAAGTTAGATGTTGGTGAGGATTTGTTTGATGAAAGATTGGTTGGCAGTGAGGGTTTACGATAGCGATGAAAGATGGGTTGTTGGTGAAAGATGGGTTGTTGGTGAAAGATGAGTTGTTGGTGAAAGATGGGTTGTTGGTGAAAGATGGGTTGTTGATGAAAGATGGTTTATTGATGAAAGATGGGTTGTTGGTGAAAGATGGGTTGTTGATGAATGATGGTTTGTTGATGAAAGATGGGTTGTTGGTGAAAGATGGGTCGTTGGTGAAAGATGGGTTGTTGGTGAAAGATGGGTTGTTGGTGAAAGATGGGTTGTTGGAGAAAGATGGGTTGCTGGTGAAAGATGGGTTGTTGATGAATGATGGTTTGTTGATGAAAGATGGGTTGTTGGTGAAAGATGGGTCGTTGGTGAAAGATGGGTTGTTGGTGAAAGATGGGTTGTTGGTGAAAGATGGGTTGTTGGAGAAAGATGGGTTGCTGGTGAAAGATGGGTTGTTTGTGAAAGATGGGTTGTTGGTGAAAGATAGGTTAATGATGAAAGATGGGTTGACTTCGAAAGATCGGTTGACTGTAAAAGATGGATTATTGTTGAAAGGTGAGGTGAATGTGAAAGATTAGTTGTTAATGAAAGATGGGTTGATTGAAAGATGTCTGTGAAAGATGACTTGTTGATGAAAGATTGGCTGACTGTGAACGATGCGTTGATTGTAAAAGACTATGAAATAATGATTAACTATGAAAGATGGGTGTTGATATTAAAAGATGAGTTGATGATGAAAGATTCGCTGACCTTGCAAGATTGATAAATATTGAAACATGGGTTGATAATGAAAGATAGGCTGATGTTGAACGATGAGTTGAAATATGGGTTGGTATTCAAAGATGGGTTAAAGATGAGTTGGATCAGAAAGACGGATAAATTTCAATGTGGATTTATGATAAAATATAGTTCCTAGTGAAAACTTGGTTGATGGTTAAGGATTTTTCTTCCCTCTCCTTGTACCTATCCCTCCAAGATTAATCCTTCTTGAGGACCTTATCTGTCTTTTTAAACTTGCTAGTTTGCGTTTTTGTTAAAATGATTTTAAGATTCCAAACTTCCTCTATGTTCGGGTCTATGTATACGCCTTTGTTATCTAACAACGATGGACAAAAACAAGTTCTACTTTGAAGGATATCGCCAGAATCTAATGTGTAGATTCAATGGAGGAATTACAATGGCAACACAAAGCATAACTACTCTTTGGATTATATCTTGTTGAGAATATTTTAGAACTCTAGATATGGTCACACTGGATACTGGAAGCGTCGGACTATCTTGAAGATCTAACAAACCACAAGAGCCATTTGCGAAGAAGAAGTAGTAGGCGATTGTCCTACTACAAGAGAGATACAGTTGGAGGCTGAGAACGAACGCTAACAAACGTGAAGAGAGTGGATAATTGTATGAGAAGCAGAGTTCATTAAGGAAGAATGGCTTAGTAGAAAGAGGCGTTCCAGAGATTATTTTTTGCTTAGTCCCTAGCGTGTTACCGGTGTCCAAAGGGGTAGCAAGGAATAGTGACACTGTTACTTGCCATGCATGTCCTGAGAGAAGACTAATGAGGCTTTGTGGCTGGAAATGCTGCCCTGCCACATCCACACAGGTGAATAGTGATCCACATGCCATGCTGAAGTCTGATGTTTCTAGCCAGAACTCGCAGATATGAAAAAATACGCTGTAAACCGTGACACAATACATTCCGTTATCCGGACTACATCTTGCTAATCTGATGAAGAGTGTGAGAACGAAAACAGATGGCATTTCTTAGCTATTGGTTTCAAATATTAACAATTTAAAGCAAGTCCCGTACGTAGTTAACATTATTGTCAGGAAATGAAGACTGGATAAAAACGATAATGGGTACCTCTTACTATGCTCAGAAGTCTATACAAGCAGCAGGGTCGCCTCTATGAATTGAGACGCAAGCAGGAGGTACCTACGGTTGACACACAGCCTCACTTACAGATCTATCTGGGTGGAGGGGGGTTGGCAGGTTTTAGGCATCAAGTCTCCAAAGAGTGGACATGTCTGCAGAATGTGTTCTTGAGTCTGAAGACCCTTTTGACATTAGCATTGATCATTTTGAAGCATTTATTTTGTGAAGAAGTGTGCGTTGTCTACAGTGCCCTGTGAGAGGCCTAACTATGATTGCTGATCTGTTCATCTTTAGGATGGGGTGTTGTGAAAAGTTGCTGCCTGCTCGCCAACTCCATGTGTGTTTGTATTTTCTTTTGATGCGTATTTTTTGCTTCAGTCACTGATATTCTTTGGTGAAATAAAGAATATTTGGCATGGACAGACAACATCAAGGAATGGACACGGCAAGATATTTCAACACTCATCCGCATCGCTGAGGATAGAATTCGCTGAATGACTTTGTGTGCTGAGGCGTCCAATTTGGTACCCTACGACCCTGAAGGGTTACAGGTTTATTGATTGATTGATTGATTGATTGATTCTGTGATGGTAATGTTCCCTATTTGCACTTGCTTTTTCCCGCCAGTAAGCTTCCTCATTTTATGTAATTCTCCAGCGTACGGAGATCCACAGAAGCACAGATCATCAACCATGACACAACGCATTCCGTTCTCTGGACTACATCCTGCTAATCTGCAGGAGTTTGAGAACGAACGCAGAAGAAGAAGAAGAAAATAGATCATCATCATTAAGGGCATTCTCAGCAACAAAGGTTGGTTGTAACCGACCTCTAACATCCCCTTTCTCTTGACTTGGTGGTCAGACTGTAACCGGTCCATCTCGTTACGCTTCTCTTCAACATTTATTGCTACCCACCTCTTGCTCGTCCTCCGTCGACTTTACCTTCAAGTACGGTCTTCATCAAGGTCTTTTAATATGCCTAGAATATTTTATTTGCCCGATGTATTTTCCTTAATAATCCTTTCGTCATACGAAGTGTCATTAGCACCTCTTTATCGATGTCTTCTCTTTCCGTTATGTTCTCCCTCTTCTTCTATATATCCAAATCTCAAAGGCACAATTTCTGCCCTCTAGTTGTTTGTTCGTTGTCCATGTTTCTGAGCAATATATTAATATAGAATAGATTTAGTATTATTTTGTTTCTCATTTTTAGCCTGTTTATAATTTGCTTAATCAATAATTTCCTCATGTCATTGATGGTACTTTTAGCCATTCCTATGTAATTGGTACCGAAAGATAAATTTAACGTTCTACCAACCTTCCTCTCTTCTATATCTGCGCTTGTTCTTCTTCTCAGAATCCTGCTGGTTAGAGTAATTCATTCCGAATAACGAAATGCGTTATGTCATGCGTTACAGATTGACTGCGATATATGCGAAAGTTTGTAGGATATCTTCAGCGTATGTTTCTAGCCCCTTGAGAGAAAGTCAACATCAACATTCTCACATAGGGGTGGAGATAGAGACGGCGACAGTTGATCTGATTGAACTGATGACGCAACCATCAATAAATATATTGATTCTATCAGACTCCTGAATGGAATATGTGGTCCTTTTTTAAATTTTTGTTTGTTTGTTTGTTTTTGTTGTTGTTGTTTTCTGAATGGAATAGTTTGGAACACGGTTGAACCTGGAGATGCTAAAGCAATATTGTGACAGGTCTAGCAAACAAACAGTGTAGAACTAAAATACTCGTAGTAAATATGGATAGCTCTCAGAACACAATGGATACAAAGCGAAGGGAGTATCTTCGACATGATGAATTACAGAAATAAAAGAGTAAAGGAAAACACAAATATATGAAGCACACAAAAAAGCCGTCTCCAGAGAACTCTTCTACCGCTTCAAGAATCAATCTTCTATCCCTCACGCTGCAGGGCACAAAGGAGTATAATACAAAAAGAAAGAAATAATGATACCCGAAGTATGCGCCGTTTGATAAGACAAATGTATGACAAGGAAGAAGTGTGGCACACATCTCAACACAGTCCAACAGTCTAAAACATCACATGGATCTTCAGTACAGGTCATGCGGAAGTCAGAGATGAGGAAAGAGCTGATGCATTGATTCGTAAAGCTATAGTAGATGACACAATGATGAGAAGAGACGGCACAGTTAATTATACTAGCAAAGGATGCACTACAAAATGATAAGAGGAGACTGAAAGAGATAATGTATATCTTCAGGGAATGATAGTATAAGGAGTAACCAAGGGAGATTAAATAACATGTGTCCTCTCTAAAAATATCGGAAGAATTTCCAATCAACAATTGGTTAGGTTAGTTAACGATACCTCTTATGATTAAGTTAGTTAATCTATACCTTTTATGGGTAGGTTAGTTAAACTATACATGTTATGGTTAGGTTAGTTGAACTATATCTCATATGGTTAGGTTAGTTAAATTATGTCTCTTGTGGTCAGGTTGGTTAAAATATTCTTCTTGTGCTTAGGTTAGTTAAACTATACCTCTTATGATTAAGTTAGTTAAACTATACCTCTTATGGTGAGGTTTGTTAAACTATACCTCTTGTGGTTAGGTTTGTTAAACAATAACTGTTACGGTTAGGTCTGTTAAACTATACCTCTTATGGTGAGGTTTTTTAACAGACAGACACAAAAAGACGCCAAGACACAAAAAGGCGACAGACACAAAAAGACGTCAAGACACAAAAAGACGACAGACAGAAAAAGACGTCAAGACACAAAAAGACGACAGACACAAAAGGAAGTCAAGACACAAATAGACGTCAAGACACAAATAGACGTCAAGACACAAAAAGAAGTCAAGACACAAAAAGACGTCAAGACACAAATAGACATCAAGACACAAAAAGAAGTCAAAATACAAATAGACGTCAAGACACAAAAAGACGTCAAGACACAAAAATACGACGGACACAAAAAGAAGTCAAGACACAAATAGACGTCAAGACACAAATAGACGTCAAGACACAAAAAGACGTCAGGACACAAATAGACGTCAAGACACAAATAGACGTCAAGACACAAATAGACGTCAAGACACAAATAGACGCCAAGACAGAAAAAGAAGTCAAGATACAAAAAGACGACAGAAACAAATAGACGTCAAGACACAAATAGATGTCAAGACACAAAAAGACGTCAAGACAAAATAGACGCCAAGACACAAATAGACGACAGACACAAAAAGAAGTCAAGACACAAAGAGACGACAGACACAAAAAGAAGTCAAGACACAAATAGACGACAGACACAAAAAGAAGTCAAGACACAAATAGACGTCAAGACACAAATAGACGCCAAGACACAAATAGACGACAGACACAAAAAGAAGTCAAGACACAAATAGATGTCAAGACACAAATAGACGTCAAGACACAAATAGACGTCAAGACACAAATAGACGACAGACACAAATAGACGACAGACACAAATAGACGTCAAGACACAAATAGACGACAGACACAAATAGACGTCAAGACACAAATAGACGACAGACACAAATAGACGACAGACACAAATAGACGTCAAGACACAAATAGACGTCAAGACACAAATAGACGTCAAGACACAAATAGACGACAGACACAAATAGACGTCAAGACACAAATAGACGTCAAGACACAAATAGACGTCAAGACACAAATAGACGACAGACACAAAAAGAAGTCAAGACACAAATAGACGTCAAGACACAAATAGACGCCAAGACACAAATAGACGACAGACACAAAAAGAAGTCAAGACACAAATAGACGCCAAGACACAAATAGACGACAGACACAAAAAGAAGTCAAGACACAAATAGATGTCAAGACACAAATAGACGCCAAGACACAAATAGACGCCAAGACACAAATAGACGACAGACACAAAAAGAAGTCAAGACACAAAGAGAAGACAGACACAAAAAGAAGTCAAGACACAAATAGACGACAGACACAAAAAGAAGTCAAGACACAAATAGACGACAGACACAAAAAGAAGTCAAGACAAAAATAGACGACAGACACAAAAAGAAGTCAAGACACAAAGAGACGACAGACACAAAAAGAAGTCAAGACACAAATAGACGTCAAGACACAAATAGACGACAGACACAAATAGACGACAGACACAAAAAGAAGTCAAGACACAAAAAGACGTCAAGACACAAATAGATGTCAAGACAAAAAAAGATGTCAAGACACAAATAGACGTCAAGACACAAATAGATGTCAAGACACAAAAAAACGTCAAGACAAAATAGACGCCAGTCACAAATAGACGACAGACACAAACAGACGTCAAGACACAAATAGACGTCAAGACACAAATAGACGTCAAGATACAAAACGACGTCAAGACACAAATAGACGCCAGACATACATAGAGGTGAAGACACAAATAATAACTACTAGTTTTATATCAACATTGTGTTATGTTTCATATATGATCCCTTCTCTACCTTCTGTTCCATGGGCTGTAAATGGAATACAATCTAGCAAGGCAGTGATCTGTTATACGCAGGACCGGATTTAGACTTGGTAAGGCCCTAAGCTATGGGGCCCTTTGTAGTCTTTTATAAGTAATATATGATAATTGTTCACTCGGACAATTTTGTTGGCCCCCCCTCCCCATGAAGTGGGGGTCCTAAGCTATAGCGTGTGTAGCTTATACGTAAATCCTGCACAGGTTATACGTATGATGACGCTAGTGATGTCTTTTCCCACTGATCAAAACTGATCAGCAAGACATCATGAAGCTAGTGAGTTTAAAAAACAGTAATAGAGTAATAGCATGAGATGTCATGCATGTTGTAAGAGACGATAAAGGAGAATTAATTTTGAGTTGATTAGACATCTTTTCTAAAGTGACCCATATGTTAAGCTAAAAAAGATGTGTCCAGCCACATTTTGCAGATATCGCAAACAAGCAAGAAGGAAAGACCATAAAGTTGGATGTGTCAGTTAATTGACGTAAACAAGACTGCGACACAACACATTTCCATTGTCAGGACTACATTCAGCTGGAAATCTAATACCACCATATGCTGTCTTGTTCTACTACAGCTATATCGAGTAGACATTTCAGAACTAACTCCGAGCAGATAAAAGAGTTTAACCAGACCGTGACCATTGACATTACTTAAAAGACCCCTGCATAGAATTAATAATGACTTCATTCGTTACTTTATTGATTATTGTTATGTTTTAGTTTGTTAATATTTATATACTTGGAGTTTCCGTGACTATTTTTGCCATGCGACTCCACGTATATAGATATTGACCAACGAAAACACGACAATAATAAAAAACTTAACGAGGGAAGTCTTAATTAATTATGTGCAGATGTCTTCTGTAACAGTCTACGGTCTAGACAAGACTGAAATAAAAACACAAGTTTGATCGAAAGTTGCACAATTATATATTTGTTGTAAATAATTCATGATTGCAGAACCAGTTCATGACTTTGTCAGAAATGCCAGTACTGTTTGACTGCAATGATTTTCTGTCTAATGATTTTTTAGTGTGGTGTACAGGACATTGCTATTAAACGATTACTGAATTTGTAGGTACCACTAATACATACAGTCAACCCGGAAATACAGTATGGATGGTCGGCGTCCGAAGCACTTAGTTCGACGAGTTGAGTTTGCTAGGCGAGATCTCTGCTACTACACCGAGAAAAATGTAGTCTCACAGGCGAAAATTGAAAACATGGTAATTAATCACCAGATTAATCACTGGAAAAACATAGGAAAACACAGATAATTCAGTTTTCTAACAACAGGTCTTTATTAAGAACGCAAAGTATCGCACGATTAGTAAAGAAAGGCACTTTCCACGATCATATAAAAGTCTTTGGGATACATGACGGAAATGTTGTTTTAGACAATATTTACGTTCAGTAATGATGTTTTGGGTGAGTTTTTATTATTTCGTTTATTTTTTAGCAACGATTCTCAAATGGAGTTGGCTATATGACTACATAGATATCCACAACGATTTTCAAGAGGGCCACGGATAAAAATTTTCAAATTGAGGGTCTATGGGAGCGGACACATAATGGTAATTAATTATTCAATATGTAATGGGTTATATAGTAGTAATCTGGTTCTGCGGTGGTGTAGGACAGAATGCATTTGTGATGGCCAAGGTATAGGGTTGGAACCCGGTCACAGGCAATTATAGACACGGACCGTTCAGAAAACATTGGAAAACTACTGCACAAATTTATGTTGCCTAGAAAATCACTACAACCAAAACATGCAAGGTTTATGACTACGGCCTGAATAGGATACGTTACTTATCTACAATTATTAATTTTATAATTTTAGCTATGTATTAAAAAACCAGAGGTAAGCTGAAAGGAAACATCATTGGTGCACCCCAGTTCTTGAAACCAGACATCATTGGAGCACCCCAGTTCTTAGAGACATCATTGGTGCACCCCAGTTATTCAAACCAGACATCATTGGTGCACCCCAGTTCTTCAAACCAGACATCATTGATGCAACCCAGTTCTTCAAATCAGATACCATTGGTGCACCCCAGTTCTTCAAACCAGACATCATTGGTACACCCCAGTTCTTCAAACCAGACATCATTGGTGCAACCCAGTTCTTAACTGAAAATAATCTGTATATGTCCCTGATAGCGAAATTCACGTGAAACTTTCACGTGTACTTTATCCAACTCGGATCACGTCATAATCACAAGTCCGATATCAACACAAAATACACACCCTTATTTCTATTGTAGTTACCCTCTCTGTGAAAATGGCTCTTTGTCATGATTCATCAGGTTGTGTTGTCCACAAAACTATGACACAAGAAGTTTCCCCTGACCTACTAACCTGACATTCCGAACAAAGACATCTCGTCAAATAAATGTTTTGGGGGAAAAATACAATACATTTAGAAATAGACATGGAACGGGATTCGCAAGCAAAGACTTCAACACGAGATGAACTGCCCTTGAGCAAATCGATTGCCCGACATGTAAATGTCTCCAGACGGAGAGAATTGACTTTTTCTCTTTCTCTGGAAGAAGTAAGGTATTCAGGAAAACTTCATAGTAAGAAATCGACAAAAAAAAAGCCTTCTCTGAGGTATCGCGTGACGAGAACTGTAATGACATTAATTACTAAAACATGGAGAAGCGTGGGAAGAAAGGAACATTTACAGTACTATCTCATCGTTGCCATTAGAAGATAAAGAAAACAATTAAGGTTTGACACTGTTACCAGCATTATAGTTTAAACCTACATTTGATTTTAGATTGAGAGATATTATCTGAGGATGCCATATTATAATTATTCTGTTTAATTTCCCACATGTGGAAGATCTGCTGATGTTACGAGATTTTGTTTCATTTCCCACATGTGGAAGATCTGCTGATCTTACGAGATTTTTTTTCATTTCCCACATGTGGAAGATCTGCTGATGTTACGAGATTTTGTTTCATTTCCCACATGTGGAAGATCTGCTGATCTTACGAGATTGTGTTTCATTTCCCACATGTGGAAGATCTGCTGATGTTACGAGATTTTGTTTCATTTCCCACATGTGGAAGATCTGCTGATCTTACGAGATTTTGTTTCATTTCCCACATGTGGAAGATCTGCTGATCTTACGAGATTTTGTTTCATTTCCCACATGTGAAAGATCTGCTGATGTTACGAGATTTTGTTTCATTTCCCACATGTGGAAGATCTGCTGATCTTACGAGATTTGTGTGCCGTACATGATTTAAATAATGAGAAAGGTAAGATGTTGACCAGAAACCGTCTGACTAGAGCCGTTTATCGCAGATGCTTAGTTACTATTGCGCCATTCCTCGACCTTCTTTGAGCATGAGCCCTGAAATCTTATTTCTGGTGACTGAGGGTGGAAAATTCTTACCACGGGAGAATTTTTAATTTCGAACAACGAATTGACTCGAAACCCCGTTCTACTGGTCGGCGGGCGAATGACTTATCATTACACTACCAGCCTACTGTATAAACCGTTCTACTACATTATTCTTCTAATTGGTTGATTGATAGGTTGCCATCCCCAGGAATTGCAAGCAATTAGCTCTTACATCCTATGTGCAGTGGGTCATTTTTCAGAGCTTTCTTTCAAACCAAGGAGTATAATTCTACGTCTCAGAACAGGACACAACCGACTCCGCAGTCACATGTATACAAAGTTCAAGATTGGCAACACAGCCATGTGTACATGTGGACAGGCAGCACAGAGTGCCAAACATATACTTCAAGAGTGTTCTGAGCATGAAACGCTGAGGCAGACATATTGGCCAGAGGAAACAACACTGGAATCAAAGCTCTATGGGACACTGTATGAACTACAAAAGACAGTGAGTTTTATTAAGGAGACAGAATTACAGATATAGACATGTTTCAAGTGAACGAAAGAAGAAGAAGAAGAAGAAACCAAGGAGACTTCAGCTTCAGCTTAGTGCAGTGCATATTGAAGAAGCATTCTACTCAGAGCCGATATGTCACTTGACGATCCTATATTTTGCCTGGATCCTTATTGAGCGTTTTTCCTTCGACGAGGTGCTTTGCAGTCAGTGAGCTAATCCTTGTGTAGGAAGATCATTCCAATACTATCCTTAGAGTCTCAGACCTAATTTCTTCTGAATGAGACATATTTTGCAACGGCGACAGTCGAATTAGATTCGGGGCTGATACACCTTCCTAGAGCAGGTGTTGATTTACCACACACTTCAGCGGTCTGTGATTTGACCTGTGCATTTCTCACGCACTCGCCTCATCCTATTGTGATGGCCTTCTAATCCCCATCGTCAGGTACGGCTTGTGTTTTTACTCTTTGTTAGTGTGCATCAACCCAAAGAAGTAGGTAGATTGCGCCTATCTGGGACGAAAAGCTTCACAGTCGGCGAACAAATCTCGTGTAAGAAAGACATCATTTCCCACTGTGCCTTTGGGTACATGACGCAATTCTCTCTGTGTGAGCAAACGGCGACAATCTAGTTAGACTAAATTTGCTATGTCCTCGAAGACAAGGACTAGATTTACTATGTTCTCGAAGACAAGGACTAGATTTACTATGTTCTCGAAGACAAGGACTAGATTTATTATGTTCTCGAAGACAAGGACTAGATTTACTATGTTCTCGAAGACAAGGACTAGATTTACTATGTTCTCGAAGACAAGGACTAGATTTATTATGTTCTCGAAGACAAGGACTAGATTTACTATGTTCTCGAAGACAAGGACTAGATTTACTATGTTCTCGAAGACAAGGACTAGATTTACTATGTTCTCGAAGACAAGGACTAGATTTATTATGTTCTCGAAGACAAGGACTAGATTTATTATGTTCTCGAAGACAAGGACTAGATTTACTATGTTCTCGAAGACAAGGACTAGATTTACTATGTTCTCGAAGACAAGGACTAGATTTACTATGTTCTCGAAGACAAGGACTAGATTTACTATGTTCTCGAAGACAAGGACTAGATTTATTATGTTCTCGAAGACAAGGACTAGATTTATTATGTTCTCGAAGACAAGGACTAGATTTATTATGTTCTCGAAGACAAGGACTAGATTTATTATGTTCTCGAAGACAAGGACTAGATTTACTATGTTCTCGAAGACAAGGACTAGATTTACTATGTTCTCGAAGACAAGGACTAGATTTACTATGTTCTCGAAGACAAGGACTAGATTTATTATGTTCTCGAAGACAAGGACTAGATTTATTATGTTCTCGAAGACAAGGACTAGATTTACTATGTTCTCGAAGACAAGGACTAGATTTACTATGTTCTCGAAGACAAGGACTAGATTTACTATGTTCTCGAAGACAAGGACTAGATTTACTATGTTCTCGAAGACAAGGACTAGATTTATTATGTTCTCGAAGACAAGGACTAGATTTATTATGTTCTCGAAGACAAGGACTAGATTTATTATGTTCTCGAAGACAAGGACTAGATTTATTATGTTCTCGAAGACAAGGACTAGATTTACTATGTTCTCGAAGACAAGGACTAGATTTACTATGTTCTCGAAGACAAGGACTAGATTTACTATGTTCTCGAAGACAAGGACTAGATTTACTATGTTCTCGAAGACAAGGACTAGATTTACTATGTTCTCGAAGACAAGGACTACATTTACTATGTCCTCGAAGACAAGGACTAGATTTACTATGTTCTCGAAGACAAGGACTAGATTTACTATGTTCTCGAAGACAAGGACTAGATTTACTATGTTCTCGAAGACAAGGACTAGATTTACTATGTTCTCGAAGACAAGGACTAGATTTACTATGTTCTCGAAGACAAGGACTAGATTTACTATGTTCTCGAAGACAAGGACTAGATTTACTATGTCCTCGAAGACAAGGACTAGATTTACTATGTTCTCGAAGACAAGGACTTGAACCCCTGTTTACGTTGCCCACAGCGTCCAGAGTCTGAGTCTCAACACTGCTTTGATACGAAATTTGAACAATGTGCTCCCAAACATTTGTTCAATGCTCTTCCAGTGTCTAGTGTGAAGCTGTATTCAAAATTTCCATATCCATTGTACCTACGTATATATATATATATATATATATATATATAATACGCCAGTATTGTGGAGTAGCAAAAATGATGTTAAGAATATTAAAATTGTAATCTAGTATGTATGCATATTGCAGAAATGGGCTACGCAGGTTTGGACGAGGACTGGACTGCCATGTGTTTTTTATAGTCAAATATAACTGAGATGTATTGAGCGCGCTCCCGACAGCCAAAATTACTTTTATGATTTGAACAATGCACATTTGTTCAGAAAACAATGGCAAATTATTGTAATAAATATTGCCTACTTCTTCTTCTGTGTTCGTCCTATGTTCCTTCAGCATCAAACATGGTACATAAGGCATAAACCAGAGTTCTCCAGTTCCATCAATGTGATGCTACTTTGTGTAATTCTTGTATGTTGTTGAGAGCCATAGTCATAACCTCTTTGATGGTTGTGCTGTGAAGAGTTTCTCTTGGTCTTCATATTTTTTTCTTGTGCCATCTGATACCCATTTTAACGATTTATTAGCAGTTCCTACTAATTACAAATAGATGTCTTGCAGATTAACAGGGTATAATCCGACGAACGGAATACCTTGTGTCATAGCTTACAGCTTAGTTGGGATGTTTGCGCCTGTCGGCCCGACATGTCCAACTTCATCATCGTTTCTGTGTCACTTTCACCTTATAAAAGATGGGACAGCCAATTTGATCCCAAAACCTCCATAGTCTCCTATTACGACATGCATGGAAGGTATACAGTGTTGCTATTCGTCTTTTCGTTGCTATTCTACCCTATGCGGTTTTTGGCAACACACATGTATATTGAGTTGATGTCTTCGTTAGCTTTAACTCTTAAACTACTGCTGGATCTCTTTTGTAGTATGACAATAATCCTACCAATATTCAGCAGGATGTAAAATAGAAAATCGTTTTTTTATGTGAGCCAATAGACCGGCGCATCCGACTACAGAGTAAATTGATATCTAAGTCATGAATAGGACACACAGGAAAAAACTTAAAATTGTTGTACTGAAGTCGGATGTGCTGAGCTAAAGTGCCTAGTTCACAAGTACACAAATGACAAAATGAACTTCTCACAGCGTTTAATGAAACAAGGTGACATGCTAAGAGTTGAATGTGCTGATGAAGTGAAATCCAAATCAATAATAGCCATTGAAGTTAATAAGCAAATAGCTAGGAAACAAACAAATACATTACGATTTGCAATTGCAAGGAAATACTGGCTATCAAGACAAACTTGAAGACAACTCTATCTGACATTTTATTAGTTGTTGTCTCCCTGCACGTACATGGGAGATAAGAATGAAAATATGGGTCTCGAGTACTCATTGTCTATATATAACTTAACGAAATCAATGGCTTATGAGTACGCACAGCAAACCGTATTCTATCTGCAATTTTACTCATTATCGGCATAATTTAGTAGGCAACATAATTATAGCTATAAATATTTACAAGAAAACCGGATAAACCTTCTCTTTATTCGAGTTGTTGATATGCTAACAAATTCCACATACACTCTGGCGTGCGACAAGAATGTGGTCTATCTCCCTTGATATTCATTACATATATCGATTGTGTATGTAAAATTGCCAACACCAATGAATAAGACAACCTAAACAATATTCTAAGCAGATTTTTTTTTTTTGCAGGCGATAAAGCAATAATATCATCAGAAGAAGAACAGCTACATAAAAACAACATATAAAAAGACCACACAACATGTAGGGAATTAACATGAAGATAAACACAGAAAAACCGAGGCAAGATCAATCGCAAAAACAGAAACACAACTATTAGAATCGATGACCAACAACTTAAACAGGTGAAGTAATTTACTTATCTTGGAAACATATCAAATTGGAAAAATACCAAATAAATCCAATATAGATGCAATATAACATATTATGGCGTATGTCTCCTATTTTTAAAAACCAATAATTGAGCACGGACACCAAAACTGCACTATATAAAACTATCATTGTACCATCACTATGCTACCAATGTCAAAATTTTGATCACTAATAGCAAAAGTCAAAAGAAAACTTGTTACAACAGAAGTTACATATCTATGTAGAATTCTCGTAATATCAATAAGAGACAAAATCAGAAATGAAAACATCAGACGACTAACAAACGCAAAGCCAATCCTGAATTATATTAGATGGCAGAAAATTAAGGGATTTGTACATGCTTCCAGATAGTGCCCCTCAATAAGCATTGTTATACAAACAGGAAAGATGCAAAGACAGGTACAAGACCAAGCATAAACGGGATTACAGAAATAAAAAGAATCATCGAAAACAAACATATGAATCACACAAAAAGATCCTTTCCAGATAACTCATCTACCTCTGATGCTGCAATGCATAAAAGGGGTATACAGTTAAACGACAAAAACATTGATATGATATAGATATTCGAGCACAGCTGTTAAATTGATTTATAAGTTGTAAGTCGATTCCATTAATGAGTGATTATTAACGTTGTCCATAAGTTCAAGCATGTGTATTGTAGAACTTGAATGGTGCAGTGACAATGACCATGTTTTAGAACAGTGTTTCCCAAACAGTGTGGCCCACGCCCCACAGGGGGGCAATATGATTGTTCAGGTGGGCAATTCGAACAAGTTGTAATTAGGCTTAATTTAGGAATAATTCAATTATGGAATATAAAAAAATTATTAAATGTTACATAGTTGAACATCAGAATTTTATATAGGCTTAGGTGATACATGGTAGACAAAAGGTTGGGAAACACCGTTTTAGAGTCAAAACTGTACAATATTTCATCTTTTTAAAGTCTATAATAGTAAAAATAAATGTATACAAGTGGTTTCAAACTTTGCAGTCAACGTGTCCTTCCCCATTTTATACATTTTAACGCTTTACGACCCTATATCCACTTTTCATAATTCTAGGAAACTACAACGTAAACTGGGCTTGAGGAGTGACGGAGGTAAATAAAAAAAAAGGTCGCCCTTTTCGTCAGTACGAGATTTTCATAAGTGCATAGCCAGATTAACTGTAGTTATAAAATTATTTATATTTGGAACAATGATTAGTATTTCTTGTCGTCTGTTAAATGTATTCCCCCCCCCCCCAAAAAAAAGCTTATAATCTACCGGTAACTGGAAAAAAATCATGACTTTAAATGCAATAAATTCCCAAATCGCGTTGTAGTTAACAATTCCCTTGAGGTCACCTCACACTTGTCCGCACCTCACATTTTTGGAAACCATTGAATTATACCAAAGGGGAATAATATTCTTCTTGATCTGCCTTTTGTATTTCTAAACAGGGTGTAGTCCAGAGAACGGAATGTCATAGCTTACAGCTGCGATGTAATAAGGTCGCCAGACATTGGCTATTCCTTATCCAAGTTCACATATTTTATCATTTTAAAAATCTCTTATAAAATTTTCCACTAATGGTAAGATGTTTTACTTTTAACCGCAGACGTCAGTCCAATTTGGTTCTATCAGAGCTTATAAAAATAAAAAAAGGAGGTCGCGGTTCTGATAATTCACCACCATCTTCTCTGTGATCGACTTATAGCATCCATCTTATAGCAAAAGCTTCCAATATATTATAATCATTAGTAAAAGTCAATGGCTAAGGAATTTATATTTCGGACATACTTTTTTTTTTTTTTGATTTGAAAATGTATGTTTTTTTTTCATTCTTTCTCAGACTCTCACTAGATCTCGCGTGTGGACAAATTTTCTATTATATTTCCAGCCAGGTTTTAGTAAAGAGAACGAAAATGTATTGTGTCTGTTTTATTTTCTACAATGGCCCGAAACATCATATGCTGGCGAATTGTAAGTAATTAATACGTCAAGTGTTTACCACTTCCACTGAATGATGGAAGAATGCAATTATATCGATAGTAGGCAGGAGTATGAGAGAATCAATCATCATAGTGAACAGAATTGGTATAGTATTACAAATATTAGTCAATAAAACAAACTAACAATGTGACACAGTGACAGACGACGTTTCGATCCCTGCTCTACTTTAATTCCATTGTAATCTACAGGTCAATACGATACTATGATGGTGAAAGTTAGTTACATAACCTGACATAGTTATGGGTACCATGAGTAATCAGAAGATGATTTTATTTCTAAAGCTACGGAAGATTAATATCCGATTTAAAAACATGACGAAATCGGATGTGCTGGGCCTCGGATGTTCAGACCAGAAAGTGGGCTAACCGAGGTGCAAATAACACAGTTCAACTGTAGAACTTGTGACACAACGTAGACACAAAGTCTATAATTAATTATCAGTTCTTATTCAAACATTTCACATAACTGTTTCTGAGTAAAATAAATTAACAAATGCACATATGTCGCTGGCTTGTAAGGGGGGGGGGTGTATTTTGTATCTTTAACAGGTATTCTTTTTTAAATTTCTAAAATCTGGTCACAATGGTCCAATGTTGCTCCTGAGGTTTTCAAAGTGTAACAATTCAAGAATTATTTTTTACAGTTCTTGTAGCAGTTGAGGAACTTCTTGTAGCAGTTGAGGAATTTCTTGTAGCAGTTAAAGAACTTCTTCTAACAGTTAAAGAACTTCTTGTAGCAGCCGAAGAACGTCTTGTACCACTTTAAGAGCTTTTTGTAGTAGTTGAGGAACTTCTTGTAGCAGTTGAAGAATTTCTTGTAGCAGTTGAAGAACTTCTTGTAGCAGTTGAAGAATTTCTTGTAGCAGTTGAAGAACTTCTTGTAGCAGTTGAAGAACTTCTTGTAGCAGTTGAAGAATTTCTTGTAGCAGTTGAAGAATTTCTTGTAGCAGTTGAAGAATTTCTTGTAGCAGTAAACAACCCCCCCCCCCCCACTTTTTTCCTGCATCATCAGACCTGGATACCACTGTAATGGAGAAACGTTTTGTCGTGAAGTCTTTGTTTGCTCTAATATTTTATGGTAGTGTGTCCTGATATAACCTAATTGTAACATGTTGTCTGCTAGTTGAAAGAGGCACGACTCTCCAAAAGAGAGACAAACTCATTAACTACCCACCTACCCAGCACCAACTCTCCGCTTTTTACCGATGTTCCAGTAGATCTGTCGATCCATTATTTAGGAGATTGCTTCTGGATACAGAAGACAGAATATACTATCTCCATGATTTTTATATTATAACTTATCAATACATCTAAAAAGTATTCATTCGACAGTAGAAACATACGAAACAATTTATTCTTTATTACAACAATGTCATCAACATTTCTGTTCAGGATTTTAAGTGACATATTTCATAATCCGATCTCATTCAATGTCTATTTTTTGGCGCGTAAGGTAATATTTTCATAGTCTGCTAAAGACAAGAGAAAACCATAATATAAAAACCATAACCTGACAGGTGTCTGGTTCTAAGGTCGTTAGAAAAAGGTTGAACCATCTCTCTTTGTATAGAGTATCGTCATGTGTGTTTTGTGATGGGTACTTTTATTGTTTAGTTGCTGGGATGGTCAAGAGAGGTAACTCCTGCGTATTTATAAAGCTGATGTAATATAGAGTAGTTGAATACTCCTATTACGGATATTTTGGCTCGGGTGTTCCCGGAACCCGAAAGGGGAGTACAGAATAGCAGCACTGTTTACTTATGCGTGTTTTTGGGTAGAGTTGACTTTCTCATCCCGTGTAAATTTGAGGCAGAAAGTCGCAAATATCGCAGCTCAAGTTTAAATCACCACACAAAGTATTCCGTTGTTCAGACTACATCCTGCTGAGATTCATGAGTTTGAGAACGAACGCAGAAGAAGAAGAGAACAGCAATATTCTGAATTAAAGATAAAATGTTTCGTTTATCTTTCACCGTTGCTAGGAAATTTTATCGTAGATTAGACCTATACTCAACTCACACCTACAATAGTATAATTGCCTAAGTCTATACTCAACTCTCACCTACAATAGTATTATAGCCTAGGCCTACACTCAACCCACACCTACAATAGTATAGTAGCCCAGGTCTATACTCAACTCCAGGGCCGGTCTTAGGCCATTGCAACCTATGCGGCCGCAGTGGGCCCCGCACTTAATAGGCCCATAAATTCATATTAGAATTTATTTTATTACCCTCTTCCCTACCCAGACTAAGCCCCGCGCAATCCGTTTCGCATTGGGCCCCTCAATTGTTAGGGCCGGCCCTGCTCAACTCACACCTACAATAGTATAGTAGCCTAGGCCCATACTCAACTCACACTTAAATGTCAAGGAAAAGAACATCTAGAACATGTCAGCAACCTTGAATATCTCGGGCCAACCATCAACACCACAGGTGACTGCTCAGAAGAGATCACAAAGAGATTTAACAATGACCCTATAAAAAATATCATATATGAAAAACCAATGGCAAGGGGAAAACAGAAGAACCAAATTACAACTATTAAGAAGCTATATGTTTTCCAGTGACAACATATGGTTGCGAGACGTGGGTACTGACTTCTGCAGTGGAAAGAACAATATCGATATTTGAAATGTTCTAAAAATATCATGGACAGACGAACAAATCAACACAGATGTCCACAAAGATCTGAACACAGAAGAAACATGAATGACTCTTCAAAACTATCAAAAAAGGCAAACTTACATATTTCGGACATCTAAAGAGAAAAATAGTTTAGAAAGATAAATCACGAGGGAAAAATTCCAGGCAAGACAGAACAAGAAGCAAACCAAGACTACAATGGACACAGGGTATCGAAGACCTTCTGAACATGACACTGGAAGAAGTTGGCCATCTTGCACAGAACCAAGAGAATTACATAATGGCAGTGAGGACAACGTCCTGTAAATGACAAGTAATATCGATAAATAGGCCTATACTACTTAGTTTTTACACACAAAAAAGATAGATTCACTAGAGCCGAAATTTGGAATCTACCAGTCCGAAGGCTCACAGCGAAATCGCTGAAAGCAATATCCAGGGTCGTCACAACTGAAATTAGGTTATTGTATCTTCTTCAGCGTTCATTTTCAAACTACTGAAGATTAACAGGATGCAATACAGCAGAGAGCGAAATGTGTTGTGTCGTGGCTTACAGCTTAACTGCGATATCTGCGCCTCTGTGCGTGATACATCCGACATCAGTATGAATTCTGGGTGACTATGACTCTCTATGGGATGGGGCATCCAATTCAAATCAAAATACTCATTAGTCACACTTTGTGACATAATAATGACACTAGTTATATCTATCTCTATAACTTGGCTATATAGCTAACTGACTATCTGAAGGCGAATGTGAAGTCAAAGGTTCCACATACATTCGGATTAATTCATTTTACAACATCAATTACTGTCAAATCACAACATCTATGGTTCATGGGTATATGTACAAGTTCTGTCTTGCGATCTACGCTACGTAATCGTCCTCCAACGTACTTCTAGTATCTATCTTCGTCGGTCTGTCCATGTCTTTGGTCGGTCTGTCCATGTCTTTAGTCGGTCTGTCCATGTCTTTAGTTGTTCTGTCCTTGTCTTTAGAATCACATCCCCAACTTGGTAATAAGCTCGATATTGTACCCCAGGTTCTCATTCCACAGTTGTCCAACTGTCGGACCGTTTGTGATCGTAGGTCTGCTCTTTCAATCAGGTGCTTCATTGTTACTAAATTACAGACAATGCTCAAGTTATCTGATAGCAAAAATTGTATTGTCTCATCGTGAGACACTTAACTTCTCTATCTAATTCACTTATCACTGTCTCAGACTCACAGTCCGAGCTAACATCTCGTCTCTCTTGGACCAACAACATCTGACCTATCTCCCCTGAATATCCCGGAGGGAATCCCTAACTTGATGCCCGAGTCAGTAGTTCTCGCCAACAAACTACGTGACCAATCGTGATTCATGTATCAAATACTTTTTACCTGTCATCAGTCAAAGCCTCGCCTTCTTCCTTATTACTCAATGTCGTCGGCGAACAATTATTGTTTACTGCAGACATTCATCTACTATTTAGTTATTGCTGGAACGACCTATAGTAGCCAACGAGTATTAATTTTTTTTAAATTTTTAAAAAAAAATCTTTGACTGACATGCCTGTCCGTACGTCTCTCTGTGTCGCTTCTTGTTTATTTAGGTAGGCGATTTCTTATAACCATACTATTGTTTATATAAGTCATGCCATGGAATCGATACATAATAAGTTTGTGCAACAATATATTTGTTACGCTTCGGCTGTGTAATATATTTCTGGTCGGACTGTCGACACGTAGATTTCTGTTTGTCTACATTCCCATGAACTTTGCTGGTGAAGATTCTCATTTCTTATATAATGTCTCCAACTGCCTGTGGAGGTTCTCATGACTTTGTTGCACCTCCCTCTATCTCCCTGGCACAACCTTACAACTTACATGGCAGATAAGAGGGTTACTATTCTTTGCTCCCCTATCAGCACAAGGACGATATAAAGATAAATGAGGAAAACTGATTTACTTCGGTCATATCATTTTATTTTGAGTCCGATCTCAAACTCCTGCAGATAAGCAGGATATAGTCCATAGAACGGAATGTATTGTGTCATGGTTTATAGCTTAGCTGAGATATGAGCGCCTTTTGGTCTGACACATCCGAATTCAGGGTCACTTTGTTTATATATGGGATATCCAACTCCACCGCAAAAACTCCTTATTCGACTCTTATAACATGAGTGGAAGCAATACTTGTCAACTGATATTAATATATTCTTAACTGAGTATTCATTCATATCTCAATGTACGGCTACAAAACGGGTGGGAATATCATCTGACACGACTCCCTGTTAAAACAATGCTCCATGGATGAGGAGAGGGATAAATAAACAGTAGGGGATGGAGAAAATCATGTAAGAATAATACCAACAAATGAATAGAACTTGAATTCTACGTATCAGCGCTTGGTAAAATGGCTAAAACTCTGTGTTTTAGAATTTTCAGGTATCGACGTTTCGAGTTCAAGCCGTCGTTTTGGAGATGACGTATAATTCGTATGTACAACTTTTTAAAAACCCTGTACACGTCGTGGCCAGACCCGAGGATACCCGGGGGAAATAAGAACTTGGCCAAAAAGTAGTAAGTCAACTCATTCCCCCTTTAGCGATTTTTCAACAAAAAAAAATCAAAAAAAAATTGTCATCAAATTTATCATCAAAAAGTAGATCTGACACACACAAATACATGTATATCTTTTTATAAAAATCAACGTAAACCCTAAACCCGATGTGAACATATCTAAAGTTCTGTAGTGGCTGTGACTGCTAATGTCAAAGCGATCTTTAATTTCACTTTTTCTAAAACAAAATAAAAAAGTTTAGGAAAAATTGCAGTATAGTAACGAATTTTGTTATACCTACGGCTCGAACGGGTAGTGGCAAAGTTAATTACTATTCTTTGCTCCCATTTCAGGACCTTCGACAAAAAGTTGGTTTAAAATGTTTGAGAAACAGAATTTAGTGGACCAATTCCAAATTCCAGCAAAGAAATCATCATCACACATCAATAACAGTCGACGCCGATGATACCATATTCGTGTACTAATGTTGAGATCTTACTAAGTACAGAGACATCGAAATACACGCGACATGGACACTGAACCAAGTTGCCACAAAGACGGCTCTAACATACACACACAAACTCCAATCCAACAGACACAAAATTGATGATTAAATTTTCCCCTTGAGATTTCAATATCAAATTTCGTTTCGGTCATGATAAACGTCAACATTTTTATGATACTGGCTATTATAAAAGTTTCGTTTCGGTCATGATAAACGTCAACAATTTATAATGATACCGGCTATTGTTAAGTTGTCAGAACGGAGTAGAAAACGTAAAGAGCTCAGACGAGATCTGTCTTCTGCTCACAATAAGCTTGTTAAAGACAACACCAGATAGACAGCTGTAGGTGTTTTATTTGGTGTTTTAATTAAATTATATTGTCCATCACACCAACAACCATGCAACAGTAAACTAACTCATTGTGGATGAGATGCGTATATAGTGAGGCTTGCGGAAGGTTCACGGTACTTCATATATACAATTAGGCTGTGCAATCTCGGAGTAATCTTCTCTCCCAAATAAGTTGGATCCTTCTTGATATGAAATATAGTTCTGGAAAAACCTCCCCAATGTGCACAGGATGTAAGAGCTTTATTGCTCGCAATTCACGGAATTCAAACAAATGAACACTTGCCATGCAAGTCAATCTTCCGTATTTACGATTATAGATTTCAATATCACTTCCACATAATTACTCTCAGTAAGATTATGAGCATCAAATTCCAAGATAAGATTCCAGATCAGTAAGATTATGTCATCAAATTCCAAGATAAGATTCCAGATCAGCAAGATTATGAGCATCAAATTCCAAGATAAGATTCCAGATCAGTAAGATTATGTCATCAAATTCCAAGATAAGATTCCAGATCAGCAAGATTATGAGCATCAAATTCCAAGATAAGATTCCAGATCAGTAAGATGATCAACATCAAATTCCAAGATAAGATTCCAGATCAGTAAGATGATCAACATCAAATTGCAAGATAAGATTCCAGATATCAGGATATCACTGCCATTGAAAAAGCTAGAATTGATACTACAGTCATGCATCAGTTATCGCGGTTAATAGGGATCAGAACCAGCCGTGATAAGTGAAAAACTGCGTAGAAGTGTCATCCTCTCATTTTTATCACACGTATATTTTATGTGTATGTATAATATCAATAAGTGTATATGAAACCATATAAGTGCATATATTATCATTAGAACATTAAAGAATAGTTTCAAACATGTAAATAAAATATTAATAGTATAAATATCATACATAAAATAATGTATAAATAATATAAATATGATACGTGTGTGTGTAACATACGTAGATGTAACTAAAGTGTACCTACTGTAAATGTTTTTAGAAATCCGCGATGTACTGAGGCCGCGATAAAAATGAACCGCGAAGTAGCGAGGGATAACTATTCTGAAGCAGACAGGACTTTTGGGCAAATCATTTAGAAAGTACGCCAGATCACTGTCTAATATAAACACTCCTCTGTGGTGAGAGAAATACGGAAATGCGCTCTTAAGGATGAATACAAGAAGCGTTACAAGAACTCGTTAAAAAACTCACTGAAATAATTTGATATAAGCGATGAAACATGGGAAGATACTGCATGACACAGAGCTAGGTGACGCTCTGTAATAACAAAGAGGTGCAACAATGTATGAAAAAAGGAGAAACGCAGCAGCTCAACAGCGGTGGCTAGCTAGAAAGTGCAAGACAAATCAAGCACCGTCGAATGTAATAATGCCATGTCCAAAATTTATGGGCTCACCATAAGAATTTTAAGCCACCCGCGAGCTCACAGACACGTTCATAATTTAATTTCATGAAGTAGATGTAACAAATGGGCATTATTACTTGTAAATCGACAAACAACACGGATCACAGATACAAGTACAGTGGAATACAGTACCGCATATGTTTTTAACATATTTAACAACACTTTCGAAATGCCTATATTCATTCTTTACAGTAATAATAGAACTGGATGCATGCAGGGATGAATCAGAAGAATGTTTAACCAGCTGGCTACGGGAACCATCGGCATGCATAAACTACGTCATATACTGGAGGAGGCTGCACCTATGGGTTTATCCAGACTGCAGTGATATCGGTAAGTGACAGAAGCTTGTACTCTATGTAACAGGAAGACTTTAAAGGATTATAACATATACCATATAATGTCATGTCTAGACTAGTATAATCACAACATGTATCGAATGAAGAATAGAGATGTATACCATTGTATGTATATAATTTGTATTGTAATTTTAATTAAGTATATTATGTTCTTAGATATATATATGGGTGTGGGTATGTATATATATATGTGTATGTATGTGTATATACTGTATGATATTATTGTATATATATATATGTGTATACATATATGTAAGTATATATATATATAGGTGTGTGTGGATGTGTATAAGGGAGGTATGTGCGTATATATGACTATGGAGACCCAATTGTGGGTGTATATGGTATGCATATAGTAAAATTCAAAACCATATATATGTATGAATATATATGCTTTTGGGAGGGGGGGAATCTAAATTAAAAAAAAAAAAAAAAAAAAAATTAAAAAAAAAATAATAAAAAATATCCACAGGTAACACAAACAGACAAGCAACTTAACATATAATAAACAGCCAACCCAGACAGGAACAACACAGAGATGACACAACAAAAAGCACCAACCAGACAGAATAAAGTCCTTATAAGGGCTATAAACTTTTTTCATAATTTGGAAAAAAAAAAAAAAAAAAGAAAAAAAAAAAATCTTTCTCCACAGGTACAATCAGCAGCCGATACTGCACAAACAATGTCAGCCTAGACAACAAAAGACAACATGTGGTCCAGACCCACAAAGCGAATGAACACTGGAAAGAAGCAGAAGAAAGCGCTCCAACCAATCCTGCACACAGTCCTTTTAAGGACTACCACCTTATCCAGATCGACACAGCGAAGGAACAACACAGCAAATAGCTCCGAATAGAAGAACGAGCTCCAACCAATAACCACAAAGTCCTTCTTAGGACTATCACCTTATAATCTCAACATACCAGAGACAGGCAGAGCCACAACATAGTCCATACAAGGACTGAAGCTAGGAGGCCCTACAGCGAACCCGGCTAACAGAGCCACATCCTAGCAACAACCAGGCAAACAAGCCACAAAAACCACAGGTCCCCAACCGCCTCGATATAACCACTATGGACACCAGTCCTAGGTTGAAAGAGGCGGGCCTCGACCATATGAGGCATAAACCCCTACTAAACAAACAACAAACAAAGTGATATCGGTTCAACATAAAGATAACTCTATGTAGTTTTTTCTGCTTTCGTTCTCAAATTCCTGAAGATTAGCAGGATGTAGTCCGGAATTCGGTGTGCCACAGTTTACAGGATTGTGGCGATATCTGAGCCTTTCGGACTGACATATCCGACTTCAGCATGACTTTGACCATATATAGGATGGGATAGCCAACTCCACACCATAGCCCACATAGCTACCTCTTACGACAAGAATGGAAGGTAAACAGTGTTGATATTTTTTGCTACACTCTCGGGCCCCGGCAACATACGGGCGTCTCTCATCGGTGCCATGTCGGCTGGCGTAGGCTATCATGAATCTTCACAGCTCTCTTGTCTTCAGTATTATGTATCGGAATCGTTGTTCCCCTACTCTGCTAGGTTGTTAAACTGTCTAATATTTTTCACATTGTCGCCCTATGTCTCGGTTGCCGTCAATCTTGCCTGTTGTGACTATGTTCTCCAAACCTCATTGTCTCATAACGTGGCCAAAAAAATCAAGATTGTCTTTTTCTTATATTTTTGACTAAGCTCCGTCTCGCATTTGACTTTCAATATCTCCACATTTTTTTTCTGGATTTCCATAGTATTCTTAGCATTCTTCTGTAGAACCACATCTCTACTGCTTCTAATTTCCCAATTTCCTGTTTGTTTATTGTTCAAGACTCGCACAATATGTTAGTATAGGGGTTATATAGCACTGCAGAACTCTCTTCCTCACCTCTAATGACAATGTCATATTATATTATATATATTTCATTTTTCTGAATGTTGTTTTTGCCTGCCCTATTCTGCTTCTTATTTCTGTTGAACTTCTTCCATCTGATGTAATCATTGCACTGAAATACTTGAATTGGTGGACCTGTTTACTGCTAGATCATTAACTTTGATCTTGCACAATGCAGTGTATTGTTTCTTTGAAATAACCATTATTTCTGTTTTATTTATAGTTAGGAAGAGGTCTTTCTCTTTATAGCAAATTTGTGGTATTACATAGATATTTTCTGGCTCCAGACCAAGTTGTTATAATGAGATTTGATAGTGATTGCAAATGAATCGTAGATATAACGAAGATGGTTAAATAGTCCCTTCCCTCTCATTTCTCTGCTGAAGGAGAGTCAATTTGGCATTATTAAACTATTCTGCAGACTAAGGTAGAACATATAAACGTAATTCGAAAAGTAACACACAAAAAATATTAAAATTAAAGAAGCACCAAAAGTTGATAATAATAATCCCCATCGAGGCCAACTCCTTGACGTGGAGATGGGGCTTAGTCCAGCCAAGAGAGGCTGGAAACTAAGATTGGTCGGGCCAACCCAATATCGAGCAGTGTCACAATCCTGCCCAAGCAAGCACAGGTGCTGAAGTCAGCGATGCCAGGCCGAGAGGCGCACCAGCAACCATGGTATCATGCAAAACGAACAGTTGACATGTCTGCACGATAAAATTATAAAAATCGTCTAGTCTATCTCATGGAGCCAGAAGAGGAAAGCGACTGGCCAACCAGACAGGACGAAAACCCCTCTGAATTTTATGCACTGGAATGCAGAGGGAGTTAGAAATAAAAAAAAACAACAACTAGAAAACACCTTGCTCTAGAAAGAAATTAGTATTTGCTGCATACAGGAAACCCATCTCAACTGCTCATTGGTCACTTTGAATATACTTTATGTCGTCAGGCAATGAAAAGCACAGAAAAAGTCGGACCAGCCAAGATAAACTACGCTTGTTTGGAATCAGTGGGCAAGAACCAGCCTGCAGATGGGCCTGGTTGACGAGTAGGGGATTAAAATCTGTTTGTGGTGAAGCTTGCACATTCACAGGTAGATACAATTTTTAGAACGAACACAGAAGATAAAGAAGTACGATGTTGTCCTGAGAACGAAATGCTGGTTTACAGCTTAGTAGCGATCTTTACGTCTTTCAACCTGATAATCCGACATCAACATACATTTTGTGTGACTTTGTCCCTCTATTTGATGTGATAATCAATCTCAACCCACACATTTCCTTAATCGTATATTATGATAAGCATGGTTGGTAACAGTTTTATTATTATATCCTCCTCATTTAGGCTTCAATAACACACGGGCAACTAATCGGAGTGTTTGATGTAACCGTAAGGTTACAAGATGAACTGGCATCCATGTGAGATAAACTACTTACGTTCACTTAAGATCAATTATTGTCCATCCTTTGTCTTTTCTCCACTTTTGCTGTTAGGCATCGCAATTTGACTTTTTATTGGTTAAAACATTAACCTCACAACATTAAACAGCACAAAGCACTTCGGTCCAGCCAGAATACATCCTACGAGATTTCTGAACACATCTTCCATCATCATTAAAATAATGTATATCATAAACATTAACAAACACATTTATGCCACAGACAATTATCTACACAAAACAATCAATTGTTGCCTCACAACAATCAACACAAATCCATCCATTTATTACAAAGAGCATTCCTAAATCAATTTGTTCCATGCATTTATTCACAAAACTCCATTCAATCTCCGAACATTCGCGCAGTTGCTAAGGAGACGTAGCAATAAATATGTTTGATATGATAAGGAAATTCATATCTGTGTATACTAATTTCGCAATGAAAGGTCAATAAATGTGATTTTATTACAGAAGTAATGAAGGGTAGATAACCAAACTAATTGGCATTATCTAACGCCTATTGTTATTCCCCGTTAACACAAAAAACCTGGATTTGCTCTCCTAGTTCCTTCCCTTTATGTATTGAACGGACAAATTTGAGATTGGGCAGGGGAGAAAAAAAACTAGTGATAAATGGAAATAAATTGTGTATTAAATATAGGACAGAAATCTAGATATTCTGAATTTTTACATTTATTTATGTATTTGGGAACACGTTTGAACAATTAGAGATTTTAAAATAGATCAAAGGTGAACACAAAAATGGTAAAATATAACAAACAAATGAAATATCTCTAAACAAAATGCAAAGAAAGAAAGAAAAACTGGAAACTAGAATAGACTTTTATAAGCTCTAAATTCCTTTCAGGTGTATGCTTGAATGAACTCTGGTGTTGTTGTGACATGAGTATCTGAGCCATTTATTAGAAGGAACACAAACATAAAATAAGTCAAAGAGTTCAAGTACCTAGGAAGTATTTATTACACAAAATGGATGACTCAACAGAGAGATAGAAACAAGATGTCAAAAAGCAAATGCTGTGACATATCAACTGTGGCCTTTGCTATTGCACCCAAAAACAAACATGGAAGTAAAGAAACAAATGATTAAGAGTATCTTTATACCAACACTATGTTACCAATGCCAGACTTGGTAACAGACATCTACACATGTAAGAATGATCGAAACTTGTGAAATGAAATGTCTAAGGAAGACTATTGGAATCACTAGACTTGACAAAATGCACAGTGAGAACATCAGAAAGATAATAGGTATCTAATCATGCATTGAATATATAAAGAAACAGCAGATAAAATGGTCTGGACATCTTATGAGAATGAAAGATCAACTTCCCATAAGAGCTTATAACAAGATGGAATCAGGTTACAGAGCCAAGGGCAGACCTAGGAAAAGGTGGATAGACAAAATCAAGACCATCCTGAATAAACATAACTATACCTCAAACAGAGCAACACAATGGCCATGCTGGGGTCAGAGGAAACGAGAGAGCCAACATATTGGCAGGCAATGCGGTGATAGACAGCGCATTGCTGAGAAGAGATAAAGCAGACTTGATGAAGGCAGTAATAAACTCATTTCAAGATGCAGATGATGTCAATGAGATTGAGAACATTCAGATACAGAGAATGTTAGAAATGGAACTATCTAGAAGTGAGGGAAGGAAAAGTAAAATTTTCTGAAAGTCTTGAAGATCACACAATCAACACCTGACCGGAACTATGAGTCTACATAAACTGGGATGGTTGCTGGAGAGGAGGACTTATGGGAATGTCTCACATGCTGTGAAGCCAGTTTCTAATCAAGAATCAGAGCAACACAACTGAACCTGGATTGCAGACTACATCTCCTTCATGAACTCCTACACTCAACAGCAAGTGTGGAAGCTACGACGACACCACCAGGGTATAGACAATAGACAAAAGCAGAATGAAACAGATGATAGAGCAAACATTGTAGTAACAGATATTCCAATTCATGGCACAGCACATTACAGCAACATTGAGTAAAACAGTCACCTGTGACATTCACAATGTCACAGATAAATATATATATGTGAAATATATTTGTTAAAAAAATATCACAATTATCAAGAATGATGAAAAGTCAACAATCTGGTACTGACAGTCAATCACTACTGTCTGGCTTAGGGAACAAGAGTGACACATTACTCCCTCTGTATTATTTGATCATCATCATCATCCTTGTGAATTCCATACAAACCCATATCTGTTTATATTGTTAGGTTGTTTCTGACATATGGATCAATGCTGTTTCATATTTAGTCAATATTCAATAATACTAGTCAATATTCAATTGAGCAAGTCAATATTCAAGATTACAGATCTATAATCAACTGCCTAGTCAAAATTAAAATGTACTAATCAATTTTCATCTTTACCACTATTCAGCAATGCTTGTGAATTTTTAACAGTACTAGTTAATATTCAGCAGTACTTGTGAATTTTCAACTGTACTAGGCAATATTTAACTGTATTATAAAATATGCAAATATACTAGTCAATATTCAATAGTCAATATTTAAAAGTGCTAGTCAATATTCAACAACACTAGTCAATATTCAACAACACTAGTCAATATTCAACAACACTAATCAATATTCAACTTTGCTAGTCAATATTAAAATGTGATAATCAATATGCACACAAACTAGTCAATACTCAACAGTACCAGTTAATATTCAAAAGTGCTAGTCAATATTCACCAGTACTAGTCAATATTAAAACATACTTGTCTATATTCAACTGTGCCAGTAAATTTTCACCTGTAACAGTCAATATTCAACTTTACTAGTCTATATTCAACTTTACTAGTCTATATTCAAATAGCATGAGGGAAGGAAAACACATCTTTAAAATATTGTGCGGAAACAGATGTGTTCGACCAGGTTATATGTTACCAGAATTACATATTCATTATATGTGAATCATGACACAATGCATTCAGTTCTCCAGACTACATCATGCTAATCTGCAGGA
Source organism: Meghimatium bilineatum (assembly GCA_034231615.1). Lineage (NCBI taxonomy): Eukaryota > Metazoa > Mollusca > Gastropoda > Stylommatophora > Philomycidae > Meghimatium > Meghimatium bilineatum. Next base: position 17,220,746 of record CM067306.1, on the reverse strand, counting down.
GTTTGAGATTTAACACAGAAGAAGAATCTAAGGAAGGTTAGGTATAGGGTTGGCTAACATGTCCCCATAGAAAATAACTCTAAAATTAATTAAAACATTGTTGGAGTTAAATAAATATAGTACCTGTTATCGTGAGCTACAGTTCTTTCAACCGTGGAAGTTAACCCAATTCAGGTATATCAGAACTTTTCAATATAAAAATCTGAAAATCCAATCACCTCTACCTTCGCTGTATTTCATTCAAACATAATCTTGTTTTGTCTTGCCTTGAGATCTATCATCCTACACAGATTCTTGTTGATATCAGTAAACAACTACTTCGTTGTTTCGTCTTCTTTTTTTAAATTAAAGAAATGAAGCCTCTTATGGTGAGTCATACTCTTTCAGCCGTGTTTAGTTATATCAGGTCATTTATTATCGTAACTATCAATGTCACTGTATATTTTGTCTCAATTGCTTACTTTTGTCTTCTGCCTTATGTATTCACTCACTGCCCTATGGGTTAGCATGGGAGTGCCTTAAGCCAAAAGAGTAAACCCCTACAGAAAAATCTGCCGGAGCAGTCGACTGTGTATAAACCATCTTCTGACATCTTGTGCAGTTCTGTTGTTTTCTAAGCATAATGGCATTGCCTTGCCCATGAAATTAAACAACAGAGCTAAGAGGTGGCTAGTACAAATGAATAGAGCTGAGAGGTGTCTAGTACAAATGAATAGAGTTGAGAGGTGGCTAGTACAAATGAATAGAGCTGAGAGGTGGCTAGTACAAATGGACAGAGCTGGGAGGTGGTTAGTAGAAATGGACAAGTTACTTTCTCCATAAAACCTTCCAGGGCAAGCAATCATGCATGAAATTTTCAGTGCCTCATAATCCATTTGAAATTTTACACTGCTCATTTTAAAGACTGAAAGGGCCAGAAACTACCATAAATAAGGGAACCGCATAATTATTGACATTCACACTGGTTTTCATCATTTTACTATTGAAAGTAATGGTTCCTATGGACTTGTATGTAAGTCAATACACAACTTATTGAAAGTAATGGTTCCTATGTAACATATATGTACTGGTATGTCAATCAATACACAACTTATTGAAAGTAATGGTTCCTACGGATCTCTATATATGTCAATACACAACTAACTGAAAATAATGGATTCTATGGACCTGTATGTATGTCAAGGGGAGCTGCATTAGCGCAGTGGTTAGCGCACTGGCTTCGCATATGAGTGGTCCTGGGTTCATTCCCCAGTTGAGGCGGAAATGTTTTCAGATCGCAACGGCTCCCAGGTCGACCCAGCCTTAAATGGGTACCGGATTAATCCGGGAAGTAAAGACTGCGAGGGAGAGGAGATGGCTACCGCCCTCATTTGCAGAGCCTGTGAAATGTGAGATCGCTAACATCTCACACCCCTACGGCATTAATAAATGCTATGGGTTACTTTACTTTTTTTTTTATGTATGTCAATACACAACTATAAAATAGAATGCAACATAATATTTTAGATTTAATTTTTGAAATCTGAACTTTTATTTGAATTTCACTGAATTCAAGCTCGTTGTATTATATCTTCACCTTTAAACACTACACTTGAGATTACTCATTCCTCTATCAGACTGCTATTGACAAGCTAACACTCTTTTTGTTTTCCATTACCTTATTGCTAAAAGCAAATCTCATTCTGAAGTCGTCAAATGTCAGTATGCGTCAAACATCCTATCAACACAGTATATATTTTCTGGTTTCAATGAAAAGCCACTCTGTGGAAGCTCACTTATTTTTGTAGGACTAGAAGAAGGAATCAGCACATGGGAAATTCATTGGGGAAAGAATTTAGTACAAAAAGATTGGTTATTGAGAACAATGTAGCATCAAAAGGGTTAAGTAGTTTTTGCTGACAATTTATGAGTTTAGCCAAATATTTGGCTATTTTTTAACCTAGAATTTAGCAATAAACAGCTCTGTCCATCTGTTAACCCTGGTATATGTTCATTTATAAATGTGCATTTCAACCCATTTTATATGATTGTTTTTTTCATTATTCACACATTTATTAGTATCCATTTCTGCTGTAGTTTTTTTAACCTATGACATTCCCTTCTCCATATTTCATTATACTATTTCAGAGATTGCGTCCTCTACTTCATTTGAGCAACTTGAAATGTCTGAAATATTTCTGAACATCATTTTTTCTATAGGGCTTCACCGCAATGCATGTTGAGAAGTTCTCTGGCTGCTCAACCCACATCTTATGTTTAATCTGCTCTGATGTTAAAAGCTCTGATAGTCTGCTGAGGGTTTCTTCATCCTTTGCCTGGTGTAATACAAATAGGATATAAAAATTGGTGAGCAAATATTAAAAATAAGGTAAGACAAAACAGTATCAGTATGGCACACAACAAAACAGATGACTTAATTTCAGTATTATCTTATATAAACAACAGAATGATTCAAAGAGCTGGGCGATTGGTTGATTGCTGATCCAGATGTCCATGCCCTTTGACCAAATGCCATTGTATGATATACATGTTTGTGAGCTTTTGTTTTGTTCCACACAGTGTGCTCCATTTATATGGCCATGGAGGGAAAAGTATTTTTCTAATATCATCCAGGGCTGGACATTGACATTCAAAAATGTGGTAGTTTACAGTTTTGTAGAGATGCGTGCACAGCCGGCACATTGGCATGCATTGTGGCTGTACTCTATTCAAGTAATTGTTAAGCTTGTACATGCTGTATTCAAAGAGCAAAAGAACATGGTTTAGTTCCAGGATTTTGTTGTTGGTTAAAGAATTCATTTTTTTAAAAAATAACAGAATAATACACAGAGCTAAAAAACGTTTTGCCATATCATTCTAATCTAGAAGAGCAGCATTAGAATGATACATCATAAGTGTGGCGCCTGAAAGGAGAGCAAAGAATAGCAACACTGAGACTTGTCATATATGTTATTAGAGGAAGCTAAGGAGGTTCTAGGGATGGGGTTGGCTGATCCATACCATATGTCAAAGTAACTCAAAAGCTATGATAAGTCGGATGAGTCAAGACTAAATGTGCTAAACTTGCAACTAAGCAGTAACGCTCTGCAGAACGTATTCTGTTCAATGGTCTTGTCTCAGCAGAGAATCCCCAGGAATTTTCAGCAATCAATGCCTGTTGTAACAGATATAATAAGGGTGAGGGATAATTAATATTAAATATTATCATGGTGAAGCCTGCTCAAGGCCATGACATAGAAATTGAAGAAAACAGTTCACTTCTTCTTCTTCAGCGCTCGCTCTCAAGTAACCACATCGAAATTATCGTGTGATTTCCGCCGGGGAGCGTGAAGTACGTTGTGCTGCAAGTTCCACAGTAGAACTGTGATTATTTGCACCCCGGTTGGCCACTTTGTGACCTGGACGTCCGAGGTCCAGCACATCCGTTTTCGTCATTCCTTTATTTCGGGTTTGGTCCCTAGTCCGTGACAGTCTGTCTATCTGTCGCCGGGCACGCTGGTGTGTAGTGCCTCTTCGCCAAGATGCTTATCGAGCGCGTCTGTTTTGCACGAGGTGTTCCACTATCTATGAACTCATCTCGAGCAGTTGGATGTACTGTGCCTGTGCCCATCGGGTACTGAACCGTTTCTCATCCGCGAGCCTGGTTCCGTATGAGGAAGAACTCGCCAGAAGAGTTGGACCCTGGCTCGTTCGCCCTCCTACCCGAGGCGTTGTTCACCGACATAGTGAACCCCTCGTCCAAGTTCGAGTCTCACACCACGCGTTTGAGAGCAAGGCGCTCTCGAGCTGAGCGACCTTGTCCCAATAGCGCCTGAGCCCATCAGGTACTGAACCCTTTCTTTCTGCAAGTGTGTCTCCGGTATAGGAAAACTTGACAGTAGAGTTGGGCCAGGGCTAAATCTTTGTCCCTTTTGTGCCTGAGCCCATAAGGTACTGAACCCTTTCTCTCTGCAAGTGTATTTCCGGTATAGGAAAACTTGACAGTAGAGTTAGGCCAGGAATGCCATCGTTGTCCCTGTCTTGCCTAAGCCCGTCGGGTTCGGAACCCTTTCTCTTCGTGAGCATATTTCCGAAACAGTTCACTTAGCATGATACTTCTCTTTATGAAAGTCAATTCTTAGTATGCATTCAAACTCCAGTGGTACGGGCACGTAAAGAGATATTCTTTCTTCATGGTATAAGATGTTCTTCAAGGTATGGTGGAGGATGGAAGACAATGAGTTGGCAATAAGAAGACGCAGCTAGACAATAACAAGGAGTGAACAAGGTGTAAAGTTTCCTAAACTCATCAGGATGGTAGAGGATAGAGATGTCTGGAGATCTTTCTGCACCAAATATCTCAATGTGACAACCCTTCAATATGGACGGATTATGGGTTTTATTATTATTGCTTTGAACAGACTTTACCAAGACAATTGTCTATCCCCAGGTGAATGATTGTTGATCGCATTTAGTCCATGTTTTGGTTGTATTGGTGGTATTTTCTATCCACCGTTTTCTTGGTCTACCTTTGGCTTTACGCGCCGGATACTCTTGTATTATATGCTCTTATTGGTATTTGGTTTGTTTCATCCTCATAAGATGACCGAACCATTTTACTTGCTGTCTCTCAATATGTTCGATACATGATATTATACCAACTCTTTTCCTAATTTTTTCATTTCTTATTTTATCTAGTTTGGTAACCATTGCAGCTTTCCTCGGACACTTCATTTCACATGTGACGATTTTTCTGTACTGCGAAGCTGTTAAAGACCATGTTTGACATTGGTAGCACAGTGTTGGTATAAAAATTGTAGATATTATTTGATTTTTAATTTCCATCTTGATCTTTGGATGAAGAAGTAATGGTGAAAGTTGGTATGTCACTGTGTTTGCTTTCTGGCACCTTGTTTCTATTTCTCTGTCTAGTCATCCATCTTTGGAAAAAATGCTGCCTAAATATTTAAATTCTTTGGTGTTATCTATTGTTATATTCATTGGTGTTGAAGACTTGCTAATTTTCATAACTTCTGTTTTGTGTACATTAATTTTCATGTTGTACTTCTGACATGCTAACAGCAATGCATTGATGTGCTTTTGCAAAGACTCCTCATCTTTGTATATTAAACTTTGATCATCGGCAAATAATAGTTCATTAATTTCATTATTAAGTTCTTCATCAGGTTTATTTTCAATGTTTTCCTCTTTGTTGATAGGAGCTTCTTTTATTATTCTGTCCATGTATATGTTGAAAAAAAGGGGTGAAAGTACGCATCCTTGTCTTACTCCAGATCTTGTTTCAAAAGGTTCAGTCATTCCATCTGTTGTTCTTACTGAGCTTTGGCATTTTCGATATATCGCTTTTATGTTATCTAATAGTTGTCCTCTGATGTTATACATTTCTAAGGTTTCCAATAGAATGTTTCTATCTACTCTGTCGAATACCTTTTCCTGGTCTACAAATACTGTGTTTAAATCTTGATTGTATTCGATTGATTTTTCACTCAGTTGTCTCAGTGTGAAAAGTGCGTCTGTACAGCTTGCTCCCCTTCTGAAGCCAAGCTGAGAGGGGTTCAACTGTGGTTCTGCAATGTATCGCATTCTTAGTTCTATTATTTTTGCGTAGATTTTACCTGTGTGACTTAACAAGGAGATGCCTCTATATGATTCACACTCTCTCTTATTACCTTTGTTTTTCCATAGTGGTACAATTACTGATTTTTGCCAGTCATCTGGTACTTTTCAATATTTAATATTAATTATCCTCTCCACTTTCTTTTCTTATGCATTACTTCCTGTGTCCAATCTGTTGGTTTCTCTGAGCCTTATTTCATACACAGAAAACTCTAACTCTCAGCAGTATACAATGTTTAGAGAAGTCTGTAATTTCATGGGAGAGGTGGTGTAAATTCAAGAGTTTTGTAGCATAGTTGGAGTCATGAGCTTTAGCTCACATGTCAAGCATTCTTTCCTTCCAGAGGTGTCCATAGCAAACCAGCTCTGGATCAAGGTCACTGGGATGAGTAGGGTAACTAGCTATGCATTGTGTGCCATCCAAACTCCTGGAGATATAGTAAGATCAATGTCCTGCTATATTGAATTGAAATGAGATGCCAAAAAGCAAATGTTGTAACATACCAACTGACACTGCTGCTTAAAGACCCAGAGATCAACAATGGTGACCAAACAACAGACAATAAACACCATCTTTATTTTAACATTATGTTACCAGTGCCAGACATGGCCCCCTGAAAAAAACACTCTTAAGAAAGATTACAACATGTGAGATGAAATGCATGAGAAAGCTATAAATGTCACCAGAAGAGACTGAATGAGAGAAGACATTAGAGAAGTAGTAAAAACCATATCTTGCAAACAATATAGAGAGAGATAACAGATCAATTGTTTCTGACACCTTATGCAAATAGAACCATTACAATCAGCCATTCTTCCATACAACAGCAGAAAGAATGGCTACAAAGCAAGAAGAAGAACAAGAAAAAGATGAGAAGATTCAATCAGAGAGATTGTCAAAAACCACAGCCTAACCATGGCACATGCAACAAAGATGATCAAAGACAGAAAACTTCAACTCCTAATGAAGCCTAACAGCATTTATAGAAAAGACAATAGATAGATAGATTGTCCTGCTATAAGAGAGAGATCCAGTTGGAATGTGAGAATAAAAAAACTATCCCAAATAATTATTATTATATTCTTATGAAGATTTTTCCTTTGTGATCTTCTATTTCTTTATTCATGCTTAAACTCCGCACCGGAAGTTGCCGGCTCATTAGGGGAGAAAAGAATAGCAAGACTGTTACTTGACATGTATGTTATAAAAGATTACTAAGGAGGTTGTGTGGGGGCTGTTTATCCCACCTCATTCCATTGTAATGAATTTAGTTTAACTCTAATCTAAGTTATATTATCGCTTATACACATAAAAGCATGATGGCGTAACAAGCAAACACAGTGACCTACCAACTTTCACCACTACTTCTTCACCAAAATATCAAGATGGAAATTAAAAAACAGATAATATCTACAATTTGTATACCAACACACTATGCTACCAATGTCAAAAATGGTCTTTAACAGCCTCACAGCAGAGGAAACTCGTTACATGTGGAATGAAGTGTCTGAGAAAAGTTGCAATGGTTACCTAACTAGATAAATTAATAAGTGAAGAAATTAGGAAAAGAGTTGGTATAATATAATCATAATGTATGAACATATTGAGAGACAGCAAGTAAAAATGATTCGGTCACCGTAGGAGAATGAACCCAAACCAAATACCAATAAGAGCTTATAACATAAGAAAATCTGGGTGTAAAGTCAAAGGTAGACCAAGAAAACGGTGGATAGAAAACACCACCAAGACAACCAAAACATGGACTAAATGCAACCACGGCGATACATCTGGCCTTGGAACGATAGCTTAACTTAAGTTAAGCTCCCACCCATACGCTTAACGGCAAGTGTGAATGCGATCAATTGTCATTCACCTGGGAACAGACAATAGACACATAAGAGAATTATATATAATTGCAATATACTACAGGCGCTGATACTAGCGTCATAGAATTGATCAGACTCACCTCTAATACAACTTTGTGCATAGTATCAAGTTCTCTGAGGTAATCCTGCGTTAAATTGTCGTTATAATTCAGATGAATCACTGCGCTACAGGCATGGCACGCTTGTGATATAACTGCACCCAATGACCACTTTAGTTTTGAAGTTAAATCACCTCTAATAACAACATACTGCACTATAGGGTTGCTGGCCATAATGAAAAATGTGTACACTTGATTCAAAGTGGTAACATTAATTTAATGATTAAATTGAATAAAATTTCGTGGCAGGATGTAAACAGAAGCTCTCTAATGGAAGAAGTAACAAAACAAGTAGTCATCTGCGTTACCACTCTCGAGCTTTTTTTCTCTCCACATCTGAATTCTCAATTAGATCTAGGGAGAACCTGATCTTCCGAGAACCTGAGCTTGTTTTTTTGTTTTTGTTTTGTTTGTTGTTGTTTAATTCTTTGTTTAATAACGAAAGTCATTCAATGTTACATTAATTGTTAATAAGTGTGTTACAAGCACAACAAATCATACAAATAAACGGTCTGAAGACTTAAATTGTACTTCCGTAAAACACAGGTTAATATAATCGCTTCACTCAGACTCGACGGGCTATAACTAAGACTAGTAGGTAATGATGTGCACACAAGAAAACATACAAATTACAATACACAAAACATATTCAGCGTTTCAGCCAAAAGGTCTTTATCAAGAAATGCACTCAACATCAAAAGACGGCGAATGGAAATTATTACGACACACAAACGTATCCAACAGAAATATGGAAATGAGATGCCGGAAGGACAGGAAAAACATAAATATAAGTGGGAACGAAACGAACAAAAATGATAACGTAAATGAAGGAACAAAATGAATGAAGAAAAAGACCTAGTACTAGACAAAAGAGTGGTCGGAATTGAGTCCAAAAGGCTTCAGGGTACTCAATTAAAAAATAAGACGATTTTCTAGAGTGTACTTAGATCTATCATCGATGGTGCAGGATCTGATGGCAGTGACCTGAATATCAAGGGCACCATGATGATCATCTTCGTTGTGTATGGCCACGTGAGTAGGTACTCTGTGCTTGATGGCATTAAGATAGTTACAAAAGCGATCGCTCAATCTTAAGCCGGTTTCTCCGATGTACTGTTTGCCGCAGCGTTTACATATGATCATGTAAATAACATTACGGGATTCACATGTAAAGGCCTCATCGATGGAGAAAGTGGCCTTGGGGAATGAAATGGAGCGCATCTGAACCACATAAGGACATGTATAGCAACGGCCACGTGAGTAACGTACAGTGCGAAAATGGTCGGGAACAGAAGTCTTAAGGTGGCAATGCACCAAAATGTCCTTCATATTTTTGTCGCGCCTATACGCCACCAGAGGTAAGTCGTGGAAAGCGGCATGGGTGTCAGGATCACACTGGAGAAGAGAATAATGTTTAAGCATGATGCGTCGAACAGAAGAGTTATGGGGATGAAAGATAAGAATAAGTTTAACCCTATCAGAGGAGGAAGAACCCTTTGAGTCAAAGTATCGAGGCGAGACAACTGACGCACACGGAACTAAGCGGATGAAAGAATGATGTCAGTGAAAGAGCGTCTACGGAAAAACTCAATCATCTCAGAGGTAATAAATTTACGTTTTTCCTGTCCTTCCGACATCTCATTTCCATATTTGCGTTGAATACGTCTGTGTGTCGTAATAATATCCATTCGTCATCTTTTGATGTTTTGTGCATTTCTTGATAAAGAGACCTTTTGAATATACGTTGAATATGTTTTGTGTATTGTAATTTGTATGTTTTTTTTTGTGTGTGCACATCATTACCTACTAGTTTTAGTTATAGTTCGTCGTGTCTGAGTGAAGCGGTTATATTAACCTGTGTTTTTACATAAGTACAATTGTTGTTACGTTTCACGCAGTTTCCTTATATTGATTGTCGTGAAGACTTACAGTCGCCCTAAAATACACGCTGGGACTTTATTTACAAAGGCGGTTATTGTGTCATACTCTCTGTTCATCGAATTATCCAAAATTAACGGTATCGATATGAGTTAGGTAATCTATAGCTAATGTCATCTTCGTGGGTATCACATGTAGAGGTTCGCCCGAGATTTTGATACGAGGTAACGCGAAACAGGCTGACTTGCATCTATAGACAGAGGGTGTTATAAATAAGAAGTGCTGAAAAAAGCTTCATGAATGTATGCTGGACACTGCGATATATCACATTTCTAATAGTGATTACGGAAACTCGGTAATAAATGTGGTCTTGTCTTGTCTTGTTCTATCCATCTGTGTCGTTAGGCGTCACAGGGTGCTGAAGTCTTCTTTCTTTTAGTAATTGTGATGCATCAGAATCATACCTGTACATGTCGCGGCGTCTTCTATGGCAAAGCGGCTTCATTTCCACAGTCCATAGAAAGCCTCCCTGCATTCCTTCACATAAAAACATGCAGTAACGAAAGCTTTTTTTTATGCCGCTGCCATAGTGCAGCCTTGGTGTTCTAGTATTTCTCTCATGTCATTTATCTATCTTTGTCTGGGTCTTCCCCTGTTACTCTTTTCATATGATCTTCTATTTAAGGTTATTGATGGAAACGATCTTGTTCTATTCTGACTGATCAGGTGGCAGAATCATTAGATCTTTTATGAATTCTTTGCACGATATTGTTTTCATCCCGTTTCTTATAGTGTCATTGTTTATTCTATCTCTTTTTGTTACCCCCAGTGCTGTTCTTGTGCACTTCATTTCGCATACTGTGAGTACTTGTTCTAGTTTCTCTGTCAGAGTCAATGTCTAGCACTGGTAGCACAGTGTCGGCATGAACACTAAATTTATTAATGTTCTTTTGGAGATCATATCGATGTTCTGGTGTTTCAGCAGTAGTGCTAATTGATATAAAATTGTGTTTGCTTTCTGACAACTTGCCTCTATTTCTCTATATATTCTCCCCTCTTCCAAGAACACGATGATTAGATTACAGTATTGCTGAGCATAGATTACAGTATTGCCGTGCACGGGCGTACCTTCAAATACATGCAGATAAGGAACACCTGCTGCATTCCGAAATACAGAAAGTTAAAGGCAGCAGACTCAAGAGAGGAAGGTCGTGGATGGGACGTGCTGAAGATGTAATACAAAGCATGTGCCGATTACAGGATGTGGCAGTTGGTGCGGAATGGATAGGTCTACCCACAGATTTCGAAACTTGTTTGAGAGTAGTAATATCACTTAGCAGGGAATGCAGAGTATGGTGTCCCACAGCTGTGGAGAAAGAAGTGCAGGCTTTAATCAGTGAGAATACCAAAGAGGGGGATGTGATTATATACACTGATGGATCTGTAATTAGGCATGTTCGCAGTGCTTGGGCCTTTACAGCTCAGTGCGCAGGTAAAACGATCAAGGAGGAAAGTGGTGCCTTTGCGGTCACTACGAGTAGTATGACCATGGAGACTATGGCGGTGACCAAGGCATTTGAGTGGCTACGCACACAGAAAGTAATGCAGGTCTGCATCTTGAGTGACTCTATGTGTATGATTAAGAAGGTCCAAGTGGGTCTCGTTCGCGAACAGTGGATTGAGGCCTTGAGAAATGCGAGCTTGAAGGCGGTTACATTTATTTTCGTGCCGGGACATGTGGGCGTTCGAGGCAATGAAAGAGCGGATCAACTGGCATCGTGTGCGATTGTGGCAAAGGGCGATGGGGCAATGGATCGCGCTGACGTTTTGAACTCCTTAAGAGATATAACACGCGAGAGTGAGACGAATGTGGATGATGATTCCTTTTCAATGGCTAGGATTAAAGATCAGGGATTGAGATGCGGTGTTGCTAGAGGTGAACATTTTGGAGGGCGCAGAAGAATGATGGTCAACCAGCATAGGACCGGTACTGTCAGCAGAAGTGTGATGGCGGATACACTCAAGGAGAGATCGGAGCAACTATGGATGTGTCCAGTTTGCAGTGATGATGATCCGACGACTAACTAACTAACTAACTAAGATGATTAGATACTTAAATTCCTTTACTTGATTGAGTTTTGTGCCGCATGCGGTTGCGTTTGTGGGTCTCATAAATGGCTCACTAGACAAACCAACCATGCAACATAAAACCTTAATAGATGCCATGCATTTATATTGAGGTTATCTTCTTATAGAAGCTTCATGGTACGTCATCTATACAATCCCGTAGTCGTAACCTTCGATAACAGTTACCATGTTGTTCTGACAGGCCGACGTTGTGCTGGAACTAGTTATGGGCATGTCGTGGGTGGGCGGAACAACAAAGAAACCTGTCGCAGGGACCAGAGTTGTGCCCTGATGTCGACGTCTGTTACGGCAGCATTAGACTCGAAACACCATTGAGTCGAATGGCTGCTGGAACAGAGGGCGGATCACTTATAGGAATGCCCCACGTGCTGTGAGTCCAGTTTCTAATCAAGAATCAAGAAGTTTTGTGCCGTCTAGGTATATACTTAGTGGCAATTGATTTATGTAAATCTTCAGCGTATTGTTGTACCAATAAATGTAGTACTATAAGAAATATCCACCAATTGTGAAGAATTAGAAGCGCGTAGAATCATCCAGCTAAAGGAACTATAATTGTGCACATTTTCGACATTTGCTGAGAGAGACAACTACTATGTATCTGCAAATGTACTGTTGGCTCACAACCAAGAACCAATTGCATTCACAATAAGTCAGGTGAACTATTTGTTAGTTTTATTGTTTGATATTAAGGGCATGAGTTTATAGACCGCTGGATCAGCAACTATCGTTTGACATTCACATACATTTCTTAATTATAGTTACTTAAATATTTTCAGCATTGTACTGTATCTGAGAGTGAACTGAACAATTTGCAGAAAAAAAAGAATTGTTTATAAATTCAAAAGCCTCATGGAAAACATGATTAATATTGAACCATAAACTTGTTTTTTTTTCCTGGTTTAAATATGTGTTAGTCAATCAAGAATGGTCACTATCCAGCTGAAGTTTGGATTGCTTTGGTTGAAACATTTGTGTGACTATTGGTATAGTTAGATTTATCTAAGATAATATATGTATGGATGGGATATTTTCACACACAAAATATGGGGACGTGGAGCAAAAACCAATATATATATATATATATATATATATATATATATATATATATATATATATATATATATATATATATATATATATATATATATATAGAGAGAGAGAGAGAGAGAGAGAGAGCGAGCCCGTAGATAGGAGTGTTAGGGTTTAGACCCCTTCCCGAGTTAGAGAATAAATCAGAACATGACAAAGAAACAAACAAACAACAGAACATGACGTTTATTGCTAGAAATGTAGTCAAAAGACTGGTAAATTACCCCCACCCCGTATCATTCACACTTTTTTAAAAGTGACCCATTGTCCCTTTGCTAAAAACGTATCTAGCCTTCTTTGCTACACCGATACACAAGATGCACTGATACACTCAGATACACTAGATACACTTAAAAAAATTGCAATTTGACCTTGGAGCTGATGCGTAGATAAGAGGGGAGTGGTGGTCTTCAACCTTCCTGCCTCCCCCACCCACTGCAAATCGGAACATGATTTTGGTACCAGAAACTTGGCCAATAGGCGCGCGGAAATCCCAAAAACCCCCTCTAAGCAATTTGTTTGCAAATGGGTAATCAGATGTTAGTCAAAAGCTAGACCTGGCGCACGAAAATGTATGAATGGCCTTTATTTTTAGGTAGATTTCCCTTTAGGAAATCGTATCTACGTCCCTCCCTTGATGTGCTTCTAATTGTATCCATCCCTGCCTCCTACTCGTCTTCCTTCAACGTTTCCTTCCAGGAAAGTATTTTAACAATTAACAGGATATTACTTTTTCGAGAACAAAATATTTTATCTATCTCGTTTCATGTTAACTTAGCAGTACTATTTTGCCCTAATATTTTGACACATCCGTATGTTTGTTTAACTTTCCAAAAATTGTACGTCCACATATTATATACCAACATTCAAAAGGCTTTACATCTGTTTTCCAAATACGTAGAAATTTGTTTTTTAAATGGGATTTGGAAGGGATGTTATGCATTTTGGAAGGGATTTGGAAGGCTGTTATTGCATTGTTCTAAAACACGTTATTTGTTGATGCTCTGAACAACGTTATTTGTTGATGCTCTGAACAACGTTATTTGTTGATGCTCTGAACAACGTTATTTGTTGATGCTCTGAACAACGTTATTTGCTGATGCTCTGAACAACGTTATTTGTTGATGTTCTGAACAACGTTATTTGTTGATGCTCTGAACAACGTTATTTGTTGATGCTCTGAACAACGTTATTTGTTGATGCTCTGAACAACGTTATTTGTTGATTCTCTGAACAACGTTATTTGTAGATTCTCTGAACAACAAACACTTCTAGACAAGTTGATATAGTGCAGACAAGGACATGTTTAATAATTCTGAAAAAAAGTCTTTGACGGCCATTTTTATGTTACCAGCAATCATGCCTTTCAATTCTTGACAATTCTTTTCATGGTTATGTCTCTTTATATCACCCCTGCAAAACACGGGGTGAATACCCTTATATAGCATATCATTTCGAATGACGACATTCTCTTTGCAACTACTTTATTAAGTGGTTTTACAACTACACATTACTATTGTGAATATTCTTGTTCTGGTAAAATTTTATTTAGTTTTCATATTGGTATTGTGCCAAATATTTTTCATTTGAGTTAATTTGATGTTGAACACTTTTTAAATTACGTGGTTTTAAAAATTGATTCTCCAAGTCATTTTTAACTTCACTAAAATTGATTATGAGTTTTAAAAAAACTCACTATAGTAAAATTTATCATGAACTTGATTATTATCTTAGAATAATTCAGTTTGAAAATGTGATTCCGAGAGTGTTGTTGGCCCATTTTCATATTTCCAGATAGTACTACAATTTTTATTCTATATGAGTGAGTATAATCTACAACGCAAATCGATGGTAAATATGTCTTGAAATGTAATCGTATCCACGGAGTCTTCCACAGTATGTACAAGAATTCTCAGGACCATACTTACAATATGTATCCCTGCAAAAGTTCCGCCTTTGAACTTTCAGCATTATTTTTCTTCTTTGTCTTTATACCATTCTTAATCTCTCCTCCACTCTCCTGTAGCAATGATACATGGCATCATGTTTCCCTCATATGTTATCAATGTAAGTATCATATTTATCTAGTTTGCATACATCTTTGTACCGAAGTAGACAAAGATGTATATCTATTATATCTATATATCTATTCTCTATTCTATTCAACTGTTCTATCCAATATCTATTCTCCAACTGTTGTTGTTTTTTTCATTAAAAAATCTGTCAGTATTCTACCATCTTCCATCCTCTATGTTCCAGCCATCTCAGTCTACGCAAATAAAGTATGTAAAACATTGCGATAACGCATGTTACTTCCAAAATATCAATGTAAGAGACTATGTCTCGTCAACAATTCCAAGAATTCTTCGCAGGTACATCACGTAAATGTTGTTTAACAGTCTCTCCTAATACATATAGGTTCTACAATTCGTTTTCTCCTTTTTCTTCTTCTTCTTCTTCATTCTCAAACTCACACTAGATCTCCCTTGTAGCAGGTCCATGGTTCTACTAGATTGTCAGCAGGATGTAGTCAAGATAATGGAAATGCGTTGTGTTGCCCTTTTATTTTCACCAATAACCAGACTCATCCGCCTTCGGGCCCTCGATGGTTTTCTTCCACAATATGTACATATGAATACCTCGGATATCGGCATCGCATCACAGAGTTGATAGTGAGCTCGTACTGCACAGCCAAGTCGGTCGAATTAGTTCATGGCTCGAAAGAAGAGAATTATTCCCCCCCCCCCCCAATTGTACTGTGGATACAATTGAATGCATTAGGTAGTTGTGTCTAAATACTCAACAGAAGTTGAATAACAATGTCTTGTACATGATACGCTTCATTGTTTTGGAGTTAGTGTTTGCAGGGCTACATGAACCACATTCTCTATTATTTTTATGGTTACAACTCTGATATAAATAAATTGGACCAACGTCCGAGTTTGGAAAGAGCGTAACATACCATAAGAGACACTTCTTTTTTAAATATCGTCGAATTACAGTATTTTCAAATAGAAACTTAGATTTGAGCATTCGTGTTAGAATTGCAAGAGAATATATGATGATTATTATTGGATGTCTCAGGAACAAATGGAAAGTTGATAATAATGAGCTTTTTTGTTGGAATTGCAAGAGAAGACTGACTATGATTGGATGTCTCCGGTACAAATATAATTGAAGAAATTAGCAAAAGTTCCATATTAGCATTGCATTCTATTGATTCTATAACCGTCGTCCAACCCGTTGAAGTACTACAATTGGTACGACATTGCGTACTACTTTGGATGAGTACTACATTGAATGAGTACTACATTGCATGAGTACTACATTGGATGAGTACTACATTGGATGCGCCAGCACACAGAGTCATCAAGTTATTTCTATGGTCAGTAATGTCAATGAGTGTTAAATATCTTGACCTATCTGATCTTCGATATCGGCTGCCTACAATTTTCTATCCTCCCTGCTTCTTCCACCTTCAACTGTGTCCTTCTCTGTTTTTAACAAGGAATCATGTCAGCATACATGTCCAAAACATGCATGTTTCTTCATGAAATGATCTTTTGCATAACATCTAAATACGATGAAATTAGAACATTCGCTGTATATACACGACATTGCAGTTTCTTCCAAAGGTTGTCACTCATTCACTCAACCAGAACCATCAAGAATAGAAGAGGAAGATATCTTGTTTCTTCTTCTGTATTCGCTCTCAAACTCATACAGATTATCAGGATGTAGTCCGGTGAACGGAATGCGCTGTGTCAAGGTTTACAGCTATGATATCTGCGCCTTTCGACCAGACACATGTCTTCTGGGTTACTTGCTCTTCTATGAGATGGGAAAGCCAACTCCACCCCAAAATGTCTTTAGCCGCCTCTTACTACGTGCATGTCAGGTAACATGTTCATTATTTTATGATTCCCTTCCGGCCCTAGCAAAACACGGGATATCTTTCATTCTCAAAGAAATATCAAGTTCAGCAGTTTTATTACTTTTTATTATGTAGATATATTTCTGTATTGTCTGTTGGGATCCATATTAATAACGAACATTATAGCAATTGTAGACTTCGTGTTATTGATATTTCATAAATAGAAGACTCCAACTCTTAACGGTATTTCATATTTACACAATCAATTGAATTTGATAAATATATAGGACGCTTTGCAAAAACATATTTACGCAATAAATTGAATGTGGTAAACATCTAGAGTTAGGTGGAAAGACATATTTACATAATAAATTCAATTTAGTAAACATCTAGGGTGAGTTGGAAACATATATTTGCACAATTAATTGAATGTGGTAAACATCTATGTTTTGTGGAAAGACATATTTACACAGCCAATTGAATTTGATAAATATCTAGTGACAGTTGGAAGCACATATTTACAAAATCAATTGAATTCGGTAAATTATCTAGGGCTGGGTGGAAAGACATTCTGACATAATCAATTGAATATGGTAAACATCTCGGGTTATGTGGAAACATATATGTACACAATCAATTGAATATGGTAAACATCTCGGGTTATGTGGAAACATATATGTACACAATCAATTGAATATGGTAAACATCTCGGGTTATGTGGAAACATATATGTACACAATCAATTGAATATGGTAAACATCTCGGGCTTGGTGGAACGATACTTTACATAATCAAATGAATTTGGTAAACATCTAGGGTTAGGTGGAAACATATTTACACAAATAGTGGAATGTGGTGAGCATCGTAAGCGAGGTGGAAAGACATATTTACACAATCAGTTGAATTTGCTAAACATCTAGTGCTAATATATAGATCTACATTATAGAATTGAGACGAAAAAAATGCAGGTATCGAATCTGTAAAGATATTGACATTTATTATTCACCAGATTTACTAACTGCTCTTTCTCTGTCTCGTTATGTGAATGTATGTGTGCGTGTGTGTTTGTGAGAGAGAGAGAGAGTAAGTGTGTGTACCTTTCAAAACTAGGGAAATAATGAATGTGTTTTTGGCCATGTATTTCCAAGAAACGAAACGGGAGCAACGAATACAACACTATTTTAACTTCCATGCATGCAGTAAGAGGCGACTATGACGGTGGGGATGCATTTGACTGTTTCTGTCTATATAGGGTTAAACTGACGAAGAAATAATGCTGAAGTCTGATGTATCAGGCCGAAAGGCGTCGATATTGCAACTAAGCTGTATCCATGACACATGGCATTCTGCTCTCACGAGTACATTCTGCTCTCACGAGTACATTCTGCTCTCGCGAGTACATTCTGCTCTCACGAGTACATTCTGCTCTCACGAGTACATTCTGCTCTCACGAGTACATTCTGCTCTCACGAGTACATTCTGCTCTCATGAGTACATTCTGCTCTCACGAGTACATTCTGCTCTCACGAGTACATTCTGCTCTCACGAGTACATTCTGCTCTCATGCGTACATTCTGCAAATGAGTTTGAGAAGATCGAATGTAATAGAAGAAGACGATGTGTTTTGTATACTTTATTTAGTAAAGACCCTTAAATCGACATGTACATTTAGTTAGTGATGTGGTCGGGATTGCAACTGTCGGTTTCATTTCTCTTTGTAAAGGTTCCCGAAGTATCACACTTTGGGCACCTTTACAAGATGTGAAGCCGCAAGCAGTATACATGTCTAACAATAGAACCATAGTTAATTAATTAGTCGTCATATGAGCATCATAGCCCTCAGGATATGTTAATATGTGCTCCGATCTTGTATTCAGTAAGCCCTTCAGCTTGTGGTAACTGACTGTTCTAGTTTTGTGGTGGTTGATAATTTCTATATCTCTTGTTTGTATAACAAAACATTCAGCGTGTTTAACCATATTAAGTGGCACTGTAAATGAATTAGCTAAACTCCTTATCCTCGAAGCGATTTTCCGCCCTGTTGTGACGTATTTATAAGTAACTATGAAAATGGAGGTTTTAGCGGTATAACGACAGAAAAGGTCTTCTAAACTGGCTGTTGTAGTGGTTTGGCGGAAATAAGAAGTTAATGTATGCTTACTTGCTGGATAATATGCTTACAAATTCAAATTAACGTAGCTCTCCCATTTCTTTGCTAAACTTGAGGCGTGACATAAGTTCGCATGTGTTTATCCGAAACCAAACATGGAAGCAAAGAATAGCAATAACATAACTTGGCATGCATGACGTAGAAGCTACAGAGGAGGTTTGGGGAGTGGGGTATGCGACACCATGTGATATATGTGGCCAAAGTCGCCAAAAATAATGTTGTAGTCGGATATTTCAGGTCGAAAGGTGCAGATAAAGCTAGAACTAATGAAAAAACGTATACCATTATCTAGACTACAGCACGCTGAAAGCAGGAATTTGAGAAGGAACGCTTAAAAAGATATCTCAGTTTGTAGATATATATATTGATGTTCTTTGATAATATAGTAATAATAACAGAAACTTTGTTATAATATAACAATAATGTTATGGCTAAATTGGACGGATCGGAATAGATTTGTGTGAAAATAATTAATTATGTTGCAACACACATATTAGTTGTCCCTGAGGTTTATGGTTGTGATGTAACAGGTAACAAATGTGTTACAGGTAAGAATTGAAAACAATTAATACAACTTTTGCTATAATCATCATCATCATTATAATCATTTTCCTCTTGTGCTAAGCTTGGCACATAGGGCAGATGCCATAGCTCTCCATATATTCTTGCAATTTTAACAAGATATTCAGGTGACTGGAATCCTCATTGAAAGTGGACAGCTAGAATTTCAGACGATAGCTAGAAGAGAGTATTAGTAGACGTAGTAACATAACTTAGTTATTGGAGCAGAACTTGCGCCTGCGTCTTGCCCGGGAACGAATAACATGCATGTTATAAGAGGAATTTAAGGAGGTTTTGTTGGAGTTGGTTATAAAAGTCACTGAAACGTCATGATAAGTCAGATGTATCTGATCGAAAGGCGCTGATATCGCAGCTATATTTTACAAACTATAACACAACGCATGTTATGCTCTGGAAAACATTCTGCGAATAATCAGAAATAAAAGCAATGCTGGACACAGCAAGAATTCTGAAAGAATAATGTAAGAATTCTTTGTGCCTGAGGCATGGAGTGTACATCCTCGCAGGGCAGATTTATATACAAGATTACCATAAATTAAACACAACTATAATTTATTTATCAGATTTTAACAGAGCAAAATATAATGCTCTGTTACTGGATTGGATGCGTGTTATGAATGAACACTACATCTTTCACATGAACTGCTCTTCGATACACATTTCCTGTTACAACAGAGCACAGAAGACACAAACGCACGTAATGGAGAAAAACGTAACAGGAATTGAAAAAAATATACCGCTGTATACTCGAATGTTGCTGGGGGCTACTAGGAGGCGCAAGGAATAGTATTACGCTAACCTGACATAAATGTCATCATCTTCTTCTTCTTCTTTTCGTTCACAGTTTGACATGTCTACACAGCAAGTCCTGTTTTCTTAATAAATGCTGATGTATATGAAAGCTCCTCAGTGCCTCCATACATTTTTTTGTGGATATCCCTCTCTGTGAGCCAGTGTTCTTCCCTTAACTGGTTTAGTGTATTGCAGTCTTGCAGAATATGTTCAGGGGTTTGTGCTGCCTGCCCACAAGGGCACAGCGGTGATGGGACCAGTCTTAGTCTATTTAAGTGGCTGTTTAATCTGTTGATTCCTGTTCTGAGTCGGAAGATAATAACCTGCTCTGCTCTGTCGAGATAGTGGTAATTGTCATTTGGGTGGTCAACTTTCCTGATGGTTTTGATGAGGGTCCTCTTTTTCTTGGTAGGTGATTTCTTGGTCTTTTGTTCCTGCGTTGCTCCATCCTTTGCCAGTCTATCTGCCTCTTCATTTTCTGGTATGCCACAGTGGATGGTATCCACTGTAGTATTACCCTTCTGTGGATGCTCACTTCTCGTATGACTTCATGCAGGTCTGGCAGTTTATCGCTCTCAAAGGCTTGTAGGACAGACATAGCATCAGTAAGAAATACACCTGTTGACATTGGCTTGTGTTTTTAATTATGTCTGCAGCCATGTTTAAAGCATGTACTTATGCAGAGTAGTTGAAGCAGAGTATTCCAGTTCGTGAACACGTGAATTCATTTTCTTTTTCTGGATATTATATGTACACGCCAGCACCTCCATTCTACACTGCTCTGGTTGCTGATCCGTCGGTATATACTTGTATCCATGCATCTGTGAAGTACATATCTTCAATCATGTTGCATACTATTGTTTTCTTTTGAAGATCATTCAGTTCTATCATAGTGTGGTAGTTGTTTATGGTGGTTCTGATAGTGAGATTTGGGTATTGCTCCCACGGAACTGGAAAAAGTGTTGGTATTATCTCTCTTGTTATCTCACATGCATGTAAGAGAGAGTTATGGATGATTGGACATAAGACTGACATCTAGTGAATTAAAAAAAACAACCTCTTAAGACTAAGGTACCTTGTGACATTGCGAACTAAATAGTGAAAGAGATCATGGATAGGTAATGTGACAAAACTGAACAAGACCATATGACGTCTTAATAGAAAACACCTGGTGTTGCAAAGAATAGTCAGTAGCCACAAGATGCCAAGCCGAACTCAATTGTAACAGGTTGGAATACTCATATATATATATAACAGCTATACTTTAAACCATGACAGTACATTTTGTTCTCTGAACTACATCGTGTAGCAACGCTACAGGGGTCTGAGAACACAGAAAGAAGAACATGAAGACTAACAACACAGAAAGTAACAAAAGAAAATGTCTTTCCTTTCTTTGTTCGTTCTCAGACTCCTTGCCGATTAAAGGGATGTATTCTGGAGAAAGGAAAACATATTCGAAAACAACTTTTTAGTCGCCTCTTATTACTTGCTTGACACAGCACACTCAATATTCTTTACTTTCACTTTCAGGCGTCGAAAGACTTGGGTGAAGACACGCGATGAATTGTATGAGTCTGTTACTGCCTTTAGCACTATGACAGGCTAATGTTGAAGATGAAGCAGAATTATACGTATGTTTGTTTACGTGCATTCTCAAACTCCACTGGATCTCTCTTGTAATTGGACAATGATCTTGCTAGATTCCTAAAGGATTTTCTCCAGAAAACGAAGATGCGTTGTGTCTTCATTTTAGTAGCGTAATCACCCAACACATCCGACTTTATACAATTATGTAAAATAATCCTAGTGTATTTTTTTAAAAGTTACAAAACACTTCCAATAATGAGGAGACAACGCTGAGCACATAACTTGTATGTGCCAAAGGGATAGAGTACTGCTGGTTTATAGTTTTGGTTCCAGAAAACATTTTGTGTGTGTGTTAACTTGGGATGTTATTACTGAGATCTGAAATGAAGACACAAACTTATATTAGAATCGTATCAATCTTCACTAGGAAAATATATTTTACTTCATGTATGATCGGTTATAAACTTGAATCTTTCAAGTTACCTAGAAAAAATATCTAATTTGTCAATATCTTAATTTTCTTGCTATTTTGGGAGTAAAGCTCACCTCTCTATGAGCACAGTCACTTCAATAGATAACTTTAAATCACAAATATAACTTACACAAATTGTAAATACAATTGAGAATCTATTCAACTTGCACTACGAAGTATTGTCCACGAATCATAGAGCTTATTTTTTCTTACTTTCGTCAAAGCGTCCGGCTCTGTAGCGGCGTGGCACAGAGCGGATCTGTGATGGTCAAGGTACCGGCTTAGAATTCCGCCACAGGAAATTGTGCACCTGGACCGTTGGCAAACAATGGCAAACTACTAAACGTATTTATATTGCCTAGAAAATCACTACAGCCAAAAATTATGGGTTGATAGTTACATTTTAGATAGGATAATCTACCTTCCCCCCCCCCAATTTATTTCATACAAAGAAGTGGGCACTACCTTGCATTACCGTAGCATTGACTGATGGTAGTCGCCCGGCACCATTTCGTGATTTCCATTGGTCATCATATATATAAATATATATATATATATATATATATATATATATATATATATATATATATAATATATATATATATATATATAGTTACTGGTAAAGGGGAAAGAGATTGACAAAAGATGACGTCAACAATAGTGTTTTTATGCAGCAATTAAATTCTTCGTAATTGAAGTTTTTTTCAACAAACATGTGAAAAATATCCATTTTAAATTATTTTTTTCTGAAAAAATAATTGTTGGACTCGTTGTGGGGGGGGGGGGGAGGCAATATTTGGACATAATTACGCATTGTAGGTTCCTGAACACATAACAATTGTTTCCATTGAGGGAGAGGTGTCAATAATTGGCATAAGAATTGTTGACCTAATTTATGTATATGCCCTTACGTCAAATATTTCGTCACGCGAGGTGAATAAGTGTCCAGAACACACAGACACTTTAGGAGAGAATCTATTTTGGCTCTTATGAAATGGGAATATTTCAGTGACATAAGGTTTGTCTGTGATCGGCAAATCTTTTGATCACAGGACTATCATGGTCTTTTAAAGAAGTTGAAAATCAGATGTTATACATTAAGAAATCAGAGATATAAGAAAGCAAAGCAGCAAACCTCTTCAGATACAAGAATGTTATGACTTCTATCTGTTTAATTTTCGATCTACACGGAGTACATATATTCAACAAAATCTCTTCTATCTTGTTCTATATTTATTTATGTTTCCTTCTCCCTTTACGACTTGTTCATCCTTCGTGTGTATGTATTGTTGTTGATGTTTGCTATGCCCAGGAATTGCGAGAAATTTGCTCTTACTTCCTATGAGCAGTGGATGGTTTCTATGAGCTTTCACACAGAGGAAACTTCAGCTTTTGACTTAATAAATGCCTATTGAAGAAGCATTGTACCCGGAAAGGGTATATGTGACAGGACAAGCTGATAATTTGCCCAGGTCATACACTGTGCATATTTTCTCTTTTCCGAGGCTCTTCGCTATCAGAAACTGCTCCTCGTGTAGGAAGACCATTCCATTATCACCCTTAGTGTCCCTAGAGTTTTGGGCAAAGGCAACAGTCGAGCTAGACTAGGTTTGCTATATCTTCAAATTCAAAGACTTGCAACTCATCTGCGCTGTCCAGAGTCTGAGTCTCAACACTGCTTCGGTTAGAAGTTTGTACAAAGTGCTCCACGACATTTGTTCAATGTTTTTCGTTTGTACAGAAGGGAGCTGTATTCATAGCTTTTTTCTATAACCAGGAGTGAATGATCACGCTCTTGATTCTTAATCCATGATTAGAAGCGCATCACAGCAGGTGGGCGCATCACAGCATAAGTGCTCCGCCCTCCGTTCCAACAGCCATCCCAGTGTATGTAGACTCAAGTACCGGTCAGGTGTTGATTGTGTGATCTTCAGAACTTTCCAAAAAAATTACTTCAATTCCCTACCCTCTAGATACTCCCATCTCTGACATTCTATGTGTACGTTCTCAGCCTCATTTATATTATCTTCATCTTGAAATGAATTTATTACTGCCCTGATGAAGTCTAATTTATATCTTCTCAACAATGTGCCGTCTATCGCCGCATTGCCTGCCAATCAGTCGGCTCTCTTGTTTCCTCTAACCCCAGCATAACAAGGGCAGTGTATCCATGTAATGCTCTAGACAATTGAGTAGTTCAATACGTCCCACCATTCTGTTCTCAACATGTACTTTTCTATCTTGTGCAGCAAGTTTTGAGAGTCTGAGTATTACTGAGACTGTACATAAATACTCTGGTACTTATTACCAAGTGTGTGATGTATCAGTTATCAACCAATTAAGTGCTGCTGTAACTCCCTCTATCTCCATCCTTATGCTCGATGTGACAGTGAAGTATGCAGAAGATTTATCAACCAACTTCACGCCGTTTCTGTAGTCAACAAAACCCCAACCGCTTTTATTTGTATATCTGTTAACTGAGCCATCTGTGTATATAATTATGTCTTGTGGTTTCGAGTGTAGCTAGGCGAGTTCACGCACTGTAACCTGAGCCCTGACACCCATCCATTTTCGACACGCTTTATCTAGTTGTATTATTACTTAGCGAGTTCTTGTTATTTTCTACCTTCACCCATTCACTGCTGCCCTTTTCCTATTTCTTCAAATTCACATACTCTTCGCAGTGTGTCTTTAGTCTCTGCCATCCATGATTCGTTTTCCCTTTGATTCATCTAGACTTTGGTGTGTTGGATGGTGGTTGTATTCTGTTAATTTAAGGTACAACCTAACCTGTGCTACCGGATAACACACTCTAATACTGGGGAGATCAAGCAGAAATCTCATTATGGTCACTCGCATCTCTTAATGTGGGTCATATTAAATGGTCCGATCGAAGGTGGCTTTCCAGAGATTGGTGTATCCGTAGTACACCACAGTACCGCTCTCATTGCCTTATTTTGGACTTTTTCCAATCTGTCGACTTGTGTCTGTGACAGTGTTTGCAAGCCGAGGTCATAATCTATGACAGATAACACCATAACTTGTAGGAGCAGAAACAGTACTCATTGCTGCGTGTCGAAAGTCACAACAACCTTGATAACACTTATCTCTCTCTTATCGGCCTGAATCATATTTGTGATGTGTTTGTTGAATGAGAGACTTCTATCAAAGGTTATCCGTATATATTTAAGGTCCCGCTTTCTTTCAATGAATGAGCCGAAGCAACTGACAGCTGACATTGTGCCATTGACCAGATTAGTATACAAGGAGTACAGCCGACCTTTGCTTTTGAGAGATTGATGACAGCGTTGTATGTTATATGCACCATATCGACAATTGATCTAGTCAACTCTGTACACTGTCAGCAATATCTGTTCTGTACTCTGTACACTGTCAGCGATATCTGTTCTGTACTCTGTACACTGTCAGCAATATCTGTTCTGTACTCTGTACACTGTCAGCAATATCTGTTCTGTACTCTGTACACTGTCAGCAATATCTGTTCTGTACTCTGTACACTGTCAGCAATATCTGTTCTGTACTCTGTACACTGTCAGCAATATCTGTTCTGTACCTGCTCATGTTGTATAGTGGATAGCATCAGTATATGTTAGAACTCTGCAATTGCGTGAGGTTTGCAATTGAGTAATTTTTAACGTATACAAATTAAACAGCACCGGGGACAGAGGAGATCCTTGCGGCAACCAGGTGCTAGTTTTCTGATATCAAACGTCAAGGATCCGCACCTAAGAGCAACTTTTCTACAGATTAACACATTTGATATCCAGCGTATGATCCAGGAATGGATATCGTGTTCCCTTAGCATGATCAAGTTGGCGTATCGAGTACTTGAGTCATGACTATTTTTTTTAGTCATGGTTTGAATGGGGCCAACTGTGGCGGGACATGTGGACTTCGGCATGTTCTCGAGCCATGAATATCACTTCCGCCGTTCGGTTTTGTGCTAGACAAATGTGACTTCGTTGCCACTATATCGCTTCACATACAACATACACCCTCTACCGCTCTAGCGTGTGTTGCTTTTCCTATATTCAATGTATGCTCTAAACATTGCCATATCCCAGCAAAATTTACCTATATAGGGACATCGACATCCCCCCCCCAATGTTTCTGCAGTTCTGCTGACCGAGTCGCAACACACAGATGCCTTGTGTCATTGTGTGTTGACGGTGCTGCTCATTTGTTGGCGTAGAGGTGTCGGAGAAATTACTTGTCTCATTGCAGGTAAGTTCACATTCCGTCTACATCTTCCAAATCCACGGACAAGGTCCTGAAGTGTTGGCCAGGAACACAGCACGAGCCGTTGTTGTTATATTTATAGGGTGTATCACGAGGGGGTAATTTTATGCTCTTAGTTATCTGCTAAACCTGGATCGGCACGAGAACAGTGCGGTACCCTTTGCACCCCGACGGCACAGTGTTGAAGAGAGAAAGGGCTGACCTAATTAGGACAATTATTAATTTTCTACAAAGTGAATAATACGATGCTGGAGGTAATTAACGTGCACATACAAAGTGAAGATTACTATGCTGAAAGTAATAACGTGCACATACAAAGTGAAGATTACTATGCTGAAAGTAATAACATGTACTTACAAAGTGAAGATTACTAAGCTGAAAGTAATAACGTGCACATACAAAGTGAAGATTACTATGCTGAAAGTAATAACGTGCACTTACAAAGAATTACAGAAATGGGGAGGACCAGGAGAAAGTGTGTGCTTTATGGAAAAACCCGAAGGTGACACAATCAACATCTGTCTGGAATTTGAGAATGCTTACTCTTGGATAACTGCTGAAACGGAGAGCAGATCACTTATTGGAATGTCCCAATGTTGGTTTGTAATCAAGAATGTCATTGATATAAACGCAGCAGATAATAGTCTACTGATGCTGGACCACTCCTCCAGTCAAATCAGATTTACATGAGTACTTTACGCATGCGTTTGGGGACGTAATGACAGCAAGGAAGGAATTGGCCACCCCAATAAATAGTTGCTGCGGCTTAGTATATGAATAGATCTTCATCCCCGACAGCAGGTTGCTGCCATGGTTCCTACCTTTACCAGCTAATGGTCTAGTTTAGAGATTACATACTTACTTGTAGTCCAAAATTGAAATGGATTGTCTTGTTCTGTGCCAACTCTGCATGGATACAAATATAACCTGATTTATACGCGTCTACAAATACACACAGACACACACATACATATATATATATATATATATATATATATATATATATATATATATATATATATATACTTCAAATTATACATCCATCCATCCATCTGTCTTTAAATATAGCTGTCTATATGTCTATCCGTTTGTCCTTTGTCATGTCTGCCTGCTTCTCGTAGATAATTAGATAAACAAATAGACTAAGAGACAGATACATCACATATATTGCGCCCGTGTGTTGTAGGAGCCCGAAAGAGGAGCAAAGAATAGCTGCACTTTTACCTGCTATACATGTCGTAAGCGGTAACTAAGTGACGTTGTGGAGTGTAGTTGCTGTACCATCCCAAAGAATACCATAGTGATCAAGAAGCCACGCCGAAATCGGATGTGTAGATATCCCAGCTAAAATATAAACCATTGCACAACGCATTACATTTTCTGGAGTACATCTGCTAATCTGCAGGAGTTTGAGAATGAGAGAAGAAGTAGTAGATGTATATGAAATGATCGGACATAGATATTCAATAAACATGGAAATAATAAAGGAAGTAAAGTTTCTGTGCGGACATAGATATACAATAAACATGGAAATAATAAAGGAAGTAAAGTTTCTGTGCGGACATAGATATACAATAAACATGGAAATAATAAAGGAAGTAAAGTTTCTGTGCGGACATAGATATACAATAAACATGGAAATAATAAAGGATGTAAAGTGTCTGTGCTTCAGTGTTTTCTAGATGTACTGTGATTTCTTGTCTTAATGGGATAGATTAGAATACGGTTGTACCATTTGGAGTAACTGAAACGATATTTTTACTGCTTTAGCGACCCGACAGTGTAAAATCTAGTACAAACTACTACATATCAGATCCTAGGACAGATGACATGCATTTTCAAGAAGAAAAAAAATGTAAGTATAGTTACTAAAGTTGCATTATACAAGACTGTTATTATTCCATCACTGCGCTACCATTGCCAATCATGGACAATGACATCACAAGACAAAAGAAAAATAGTGACAGCAGAAATAACATGTTTACGAAGAATACTCGGAGTGTCATTAAGAGATAGAATTAGAAACGATAACATCAGACAGATAACCAAAACAATACAAAAGACAACATATCAAGTGGTTTTCTTACACTTCCAGACTACCAACAGATGGTCATGACAAATAGACATAACGCTGACATAAGAGAAGGATCATGTAAAAGATGGATCACAGAAATCAAAGAAGCCACAGGGACAAGCTTACAAATAGCACACAGAAAGGTCATCTCCAGAGAACCCTTCTACCCCCGACGCAGAGAGGCAAACAATGGCCGCAGCATATATATAGAAAATAACTTCGCGTTAGCGCAGTGGTTAGCGCACTGGCTTCGCATATGAGTGGTCCTGGGTTCATTCCCCAGTTGAGGCGGAAATGTTTTCAGATCACAACGGCTCCCAGGTCGACCCAGCCTTAAATAGGTATCGGATTAATCCGGGAAGTAAAGACTGCGCGGGAGAGGAGATGGCTACCGCCATCATTTGCAGAGCCTTTGAAATGTGAGATCGCTAACATCTCACACCCTTACGGCATTAATAAATGCTATGGGTTACTTTACTTTTTTTAATATATATATAGAAAGATAGATTGAAATAATACGGGAAGATAAGCATGGGATGTTTATTTTTGGAATATTTGGACTGAGACAAATATTTTTGGTGAACTTCAAATGCATAGTCTTTGTCATCAGATGGAAAGCCTTTTTTTATACTGACGTTATCTGTTGACTTGATGTAATCAGAACCATTATATATATTTATGTATATATGTGTTTATGCACATGCAAGTTATGCATGCACGTTTGTATTTGCTTGTGTGTACAGTTAGCATCATTGACGTGAAGCATTCACTTAATCTGGTTTGACACTCATGACTCTTTTTTCTTGTAGCGTTTTCCTCCCACTTACCTCTGTCTATTTCTGTGTGTCGACAATTCATTGTCGTGCAGTCTTGCTAACATATTACTAATTTTACTTTACACGATCATTCTTGCATCTTTTCACATTTCCTTTTTTCAAGTACTCTGGTGCGCTGATAAGGGTATTCTGTGTATTTATTATTATTTTAATTCATATAAGTATTTTCCCCCCGTTTTCTTGATAAAGATCCCAGTTGGACCATAACAAAGAATATGTCCTTGCTCCTTTTTTCGTTAGCTAGTTTTCATTTCCACTTTGCATGTTTAGTATTCATTAGTCGAACTGTCGAGGGTAGAAGAAGCAGAGGATGGAAAAAATAAAGGCATGGACAGACAACATCAAGGAATGGACAGGGCAATATATTTCCACACTCATCCGCATCGCTGAGGATAGACTTCGCTGGAGGACTCTGTGTGTTGATGCATCCAATGTGGTACCCCTACGACCCTGAAGGGCTACGGGTTTATTGATTGATTGATTCATCCATTAGTAACAGTAACAACTGCAACATTATCCATAGTGTTATCTCATTATATAGGCATAAACAGTATAAGCATCTTTTGAATCACTGGATGATAGATAACCTATAGAAAGGCTTGTAAAGAATAGTATATAGTTTTACTTACACTTGATTCTCTGGCTGAGGTGGTGGTATATTGTCTGGCGTTGGCGGCTTTTCTATCTGTGGCCGTTCTGTTGGTTTCACTTTCACTGGTTCTGTAAACCTTATTGAAATAGAGAAAGTGCTTTATATGTACCTTGTTTAAGAATCTGTAACTATGCAATCATTTGACTCGAATTTGATGTACTTATTTTTAACTCCAGTCACTCAACACACATTGCTTTTTTAAAGTTAAAATAACAGATTTTCAAAATATCTTACATGAGCGATATATAATTTAGACAGACAAATATTCTTATACATTCTCAGACTCAAAGTGTGACTGTCAAAATAATGCCATCTGCTGGCTAATGAAAAAACAATCATTCTTAATAATTCATTAAACTATTTCTGGAATTTTCGTTGGCCAATATGATTATACTTTGTGTGACAGCCAATGGAAATAATGATAATATTCATATGAGACATTTTAGAGGCTTTGTTTTTCTATTAGCAAATAGGTCTTATATTGCCCAGGTCAGGCGTACAGTGCTTTCTATGGTTTTAAAATTCGCGTGTAATGAAGAATAAAAATTCGCCTAAATCTAGATAGCTGAACCCAAAAAAACTTCACCTAAATCTGGAGAAGTGAATACAACAAAATTCAAATAAATCTCGAGAAGTGAACATAACAAACCACCTAAATCAAGAGAAGTGAACACAATAAACCAATTTAAGTACCATTTTAAAGTGGTTATTGACAGTAACGACTAACAAGCATTTATACGTGATGATTTTAATTATTTCAGTATTTTCAATGGTCACTATGTATATACTTCGTGTCTCCTATCAATACCGACCAATAAAATACACGGAAAAAATCGAAAAAATGACGTATGAAGGCTTGTTTTGATTCAGTTTGCAAGTCGTTACTGAGTAGATCAGATTTACACTATACTTCCTGAACATGTCTTGGTTTTATATATATATATATATATATATATATATATATATATATATATATATATAAGGTTAACTTAAAAAAAAGATGTGTTGTCAAAAAGTGATATCAAAATGTCCCGTTACAAAACAATTTTTAACGAGTATAGCTGAAAATTGTATGAATGTTGTGTATTCGAAGCTTTTCTTCGGAGTAGTCCTAAGTACTGATCTCACGCAATTGTAATTATCTTTGCTTATCAGAAAGAGCCTGTTAGTTCTTTTAATTTTGTGATGACATAAAGTACTATCAAACCGACGAATAATCAACCACATCAGCTAATTATACAGTTCTGCTGGCTCATGTAGGATCATCCGTCTAAATTGATGCATGTGACTTTTCACGCGGCTTTCATTGTTCACTTTGTGAAAACTTTGTTTCGACAGCCACTGAAAATCATGGGAAATGTCAAATGCGTTA
Organism: Meghimatium bilineatum; assembly: GCA_034231615.1. Lineage (NCBI taxonomy): Eukaryota > Metazoa > Mollusca > Gastropoda > Stylommatophora > Philomycidae > Meghimatium > Meghimatium bilineatum. The sequence continues at coordinate 17,189,356 of CM067306.1, read as the reverse complement.
CGTTCGAAATATGATTTACTATTTAGCTCACATGTCTTACATTGTGCTATGATCACGGAACAGCAGGCAGTACTATACAGGAGAAGGGTTTGACATTTGCTGTAAGGGATTTCCAGCTATTACTGGAAATAACCGACTCTTTGTGACGTCGTATAACGGTCATTTATATATATATTATAATAATAGCAATAAAATTCATAACCCACCAGGTCGTAGGAGTGCCGCACTGGATACCTGAGCACGTGAAGCTATCTAAACAACTCTATTCTCAGCCATTCAGAGGAGTGTAGAAAAATCACACCCAGACCATTCCTTGATGTTACAAATCCAAAATGTTCTCTGTCTTCCTTTGATCCTTCCACCATCGACTGTTCCTTGCAAACTAATTTTTGAAAACGAGTTGTGCCTCGTTACATGTCCAAACCAAACACATTTACACCTTTTACCACTGCCAAAGGTAGCTCTTGATATCCTGCAAGATTATTTATTTTCTTCTGGACAAATATATATGTTCTTTATTCGTGATTAGAAACTGGCCTCACAGCACGTGGGGCATTCCCATAAGTGCTCCGCCCTCTGTTCCAGCAGCCATCTGACTTGATGGTGTTTCGAGTCTAATTCTACTGAAACAGACGTCGACATCAGGGCACAACTCTGGCCCTTGCGACAGGTTTCTTTGTTGTTCCGCCCACCCATGCTGCGCCCATAACTAGTTCAAGCACAACGTCGGCCTGTCGGAACAACATGGTAACTGTTATCGAAGGTTACGACTACGGATATACATAAATATATATGTCTTGTGTTGTATATAGCTAATTCTTAACACACTCCTGTAGCACTTGTTTTCAAAAGCCCGAATTCTTCTTTCTGTGTCAGTTGAGATTTCCAACTTTCACATCCGTGTACACTAAGCACTAGCGATCTGAATAGATTGATCTTTACTGTAACACTGATCTTACTTTTGCATATCACATTCAACTTTGTTATGGCAGCCATCATCATCTCGAGTCTTATCTTATTCTCATTTCTCGAGTTGCTATATTATGTACATATATAATAATAAATGGCCGCGTATATATGTAAATCATAGATGAAAATATAATAAATACATGAAGAATTAACAACCTACTCTTAGATATCACAGACTTAATTTATAGAAGAAGCGTATATTACTTTGCCTGTGATGGAGTTCTGGCTTTGCAGCATGCTGGTAAAATAATCCTAACAAACATGAATGTCAGTATTCCTATAAAACACGTGCCCAGCAAGACTGAGACCATCAACCATGATAAATTGTCCGAGAAAAAGTTAGTTTTGGATATATTTGTCTGGAGAATAGACGTATAATTCTATAAAATCATTATTAGTATAAATAGACGTATAGTTCTAGTAACAATATCATTATTAGTATAAATAGACGTATAGTTCTAGTAACAATATCATTATTAGTATAAATAGACGTATAGTTCTAGTAACAATATAATTATTAGTATAGATGTATAATTCTAGTAACAGTAACATCATTATTATTATAAATAGACGTATAATTCTAGTAACAGTAACATCATTATTAGTATAAATAGACGTATAATTCTAGTAACAGTAACATCATTATTAGTATAAATAGACCTATAGATCTAGTAGCAGCAGTATCATCATTATTGTATAAATAGACGTATAATTCTAGTAACAGCAACATCAGTATTGTATAAATAGACATATATATCTATTAGGCCTAACAGTAACATTATTATTGTATAAATAGACGTATAGATTTAGCAACAGTAACACCATTTTTAGTACGAGTATAAATATGACTTTTCTTCATTGTTATCAAACGTTGATAACTAAACATATTCAAACGTAGTCATTAATCTAGCATGTTTTGTTTGTAGTCTCCTTCTTCTGTGTTTGTTCTCAATCTCCTACAGATTAGGAAGATGTAGTCCAGAGAATAGAATGTGCTGTGTCATGACTTAAACTTTGCTGCGAAATCCGAGACGTTCGGCCCGACACACACGGCATCTGCGTCGCTTTGACTATGAAATGGGACAGCCAAAACCATGCCATAACCTCATTATTCGCCTATAGCGACATGCATTAAAGGCAAACAGTGTTGCTATTCTTTGCTAATATTGTGGGCCACGGCAAAACACGAATATGGTTGTAGAAATTTTCTAGGCAAAATAAATATGTTAAGTAGCTTGCCACTGCCTTTTGAACGACCCGTGTTCGTTTTCATCAGTATTTTGAAATAATACGTATCAGGAAGCACTGTGTTAGTTCCATATTTATTTCATCGACTAAAGGAGGATGTGATGTAGTCAGAATCCAACCCACCGCCTTTTCTTTCCCAGATGACATGGTGCTCATTTATTTAGACTTAGTCAACTCGAATTAAACTGGGAATTGAACATTGGATCACCCGTCTAGGGTGTCAGTGCACGTGTCACTGAGCTACATCAAGCCTAATCAACATTATGCACTTGTCACTGAGCTACAGCGGGCCTAATCAACATTATGCACATGTCACTGAGCTACAGCGGACATAATCAACATTATGCACTAGTCACTGAGCTACAGCGGGACTAATCAAGATTATGCACTTGTCACTGAGCTACAGCGAGCCTAATCAACATTATGCAGTCGTCACTGAACTCATCATCATCAAGTGCCGTCTCCGCAACGAAGGTTGGCTGCAACGTATCTCCAACATCTCCTGTCTCTTGTCTTGGTGGTGCACTCTGCTAGACTGTAATCTGTCCATCGTGTAATGTTACTCTCCCACTTGTATCTCTGCCTACCACTTGCTCGCTTCCCTTTGACTTTACCCTCAAGTAAGGTCTTCAATAGGGTGTCATGTCTTTTAATGTGTCCAAAGTATTTTATTTGCCTGATCTTTATTTCTCTTAGTAGTTCTTTCTTCATATTAAGTGTTTTTAGCACCTCTTTATTTGTTTTCTTCTCTTTCCATGATGTTCTCCCTATTCTTCTATATACCCACATCTCAAAGGCATCAATTTTTGTCTTCTAATTGTTTATTTAGTGTCCATGTTTCTGAGCCATACATTAATATGGAATAGATGTAGCATTTTATAATTCTCATTTTTAACTTGTTTGTAATTTGTTTAGATATTAATAATTTCCTCATGTCATTGAAGGTACTTTTAGCCATTCCTATTCTCCTTGTAACTTCTGTTTCACATCTGCCATCATTTGTGACTATGTGTCCAAGATATTGATACTGTTTTACTTGTTGTAGTTTCTCTCCCTGTATGTTTATGTTTACCTCCTGTTCTTCTGTGTTTTTGCTGATTATCATGGTTTTTGTTTTTTGAATGTTTATATCCAGTCCATATTTATTACTTGATTTATTGACTTGATCTATTAGTCTTTGTAGTTCATGTTCACTTTCTGCTAAAAGAACAGTGTCATCTGCATATCTAATGTTGTTTATTATTTTCCTATTGATCTTGAGTCCTGGTATTTCTTCTATATTTTTAAAGATATTCTCTGTGTAGATATTAAATAGGCTTGGTGATAAAATGCATCCTTGTCTTACCCCTCTTCTTATTTCTATGTACGGTGAGTAGCTGTTTTCACACCTTATTGAAGCAGTTTGTTCCCAATATATATTTCTAATCAGCCTGATGTCTTTTCCATCTATGCCTATTTCTTGAAGACATTTGATTAATTTTTCATGTTGGACTCTGTCAAAGGCGTTGCTGTAGTCTATGAAGCAAATATAGATACTTTTTTGGACTTCTATACTGAACTACATCGTAGTACTACTTCGTCACTGAACTACATCGAGCCTAATCAACATTATGCAGTCGTCACTGAACTACAGCGGGCCTAATCAACATTCTTGTCACTGAGCTACAGTGGGCCTAATCAACAGTATGCACTTGTCACTGAGCTACAGTGGGCCTAATCATCATCATAATCAAACGTATCATACTCAACATCATTACTTCGATCTTTTTCTTCTTCTTTTGTTCTCAAACTCCTACCAGGTATCAGAATGTATTCCATATTCAATCGAAGCTTTATTATGATATTTTCGATTTTCCACCCGACACATCCGTCTTCAGAATTGCTTGGTGGGTCATTTGATGGACAACAAACTTCAACCTTCCTTAGTCGTGTCTTAGTGACAGAACACAGTGTTACTATTTCATACTCATCTTCCATTGTTCGTGTCAATCGACAGGGTCGTCAATACTTTTTTAGTAGAGAAGAATTTAACCTACACACACATTTTAAAAAAGGACATTCGCTCATTTTCGTGTGCAATAAACCATTAAAAGAGGTGGTTCTAATCACCTGTTGGCTGAGTTTCTAGTACTAAATGTCATATTCTGATTTGCTAAGAAGAAGGTAGGGGGTTGAGTAGCTCAACCACCTTATATACGTGCCTGAAGATCGAACTCCAACCACCTTATCTACACGCTTGAAGATCACACCCAACCCACTTATCTATAGGCTTGAAGATCACACCCAACACACTTATCTATGGACTTGAAGATCACACCCAACACACTTATCTATGGGCTTTAATATCACACCCAACCACTTATATATGGGCTTGAAGATCACAGCCAACCCACTTATCAATGGGCTTGAAGATCACAGCCAACACACTTATCTATGGGGCTTGCAGATCACAGCCAACCCATTTATCTATGTTCTTGAATATCACACCCAACCCACTTATCTATGGGCTTGAAGATTACACCCAACCCACTTATCTATGGGCGTGAAGATCACACACAACCAACTTATCTATGGGCTTGAAGATTATAGCCAACCCACTTATCTATGGGCTTGAAGATCACACCCAACCCACTTATCTATGGGCTTGAAGATCACACCCAACCCACTTATCGATGGGCTTGAAGATCACACCCAACCCACTTATCGATGGGCTTGAAGATCACACCCAACCCACTTATCTATGGGCTTGAAGATCACACCCAACACACTTATCTATGGGCTTGAAGATCGTTACTATTATCCTTCAATTTATCAGACGACGATCTCTTGCTGTCGAATACCGTGCCTTTTTAAAAGTCCAATAGAAAATTGAAATTGTAAATCAATTACTAGCCCTCTTCTTCTTTTTTTTCTCTCTCTCTCTTTTTCTTCCACATTGATGTTGAAACTCCTACAGATTGCAGAATGTTTGTGGGGTCAGCATGGGACTGTAACAAATACGGTAGCCTGCAATCTCAATATATATAACAAATGCTAATTAAATATCACTGTGTAGCGCACCATAAATACATTGAAGTCAAAGTTCATGGTCAACTTCTGTCTATCATATTATTTCTAGTTATGCACCTTTATATAACCGAAACGGGGTATCGTTTGATATCAAAATATTGTTTCATACTAATGATTTAATGTTCGGCAAAATGATGATGATGATGATGTACTTACCAAATCTGTCGTAGTTTGAGTGGTGTTGACTGCTATTGTCGTTGCCCGAGTCGATCTTGTAGTTTTTGCAGTAGTAGTTGTTGTTGTTCTTGTTGTTGTTGTTCTACACGGCTGGTAACAGACATAGATCAAACCAAAATATAATTAATTAGAACTTCTAGAAAGAGATGGATACAATACGGCCTGGTAGTCTCAAACCCAGCCCTCCAAACTATTTGTTCTTGTCGTTCATGCTGCTGTAAATATGCACTGGCTCCTGAGTTCAAAAACAGTGCTTTGAGCTGTAAGACACTTTTAATCCTATATTACACGGTATTTATTTTACAACAGACCAATTCGACTCAAATATCTTCGCCCAGCGGAAGACGGATGTGTCAGGACACTGGTGGAAATAAAAGGCGTCATAACACAATTACTTTCTCTGGACTACATTCTGTCGACATCTAGAATGGGTCATGGTCTTGCTACAAGAGATCCAGCAGGAGTTTGAGAATGAACGCTGAAGAAGAAGAAATATCTTCACGATTATGTATTCACAATTTTAATGGGTATTCCACTAATAAGCCACGTATAGAAGGAATGCAAGGACTCACGATCAGTGGTAAAATAATAAACAACCTGAGATATGCAGATGATGCTGTTCTTTAAGCAGAAAGTTAGCATGAACTACAAAGACTAATAGATCAAGTCGATAAATCAGGTAATGAATATAAACATCAAAACAAGCAAAACCCATGTTAATCGACAAAGTCAAAGAATAACAAATTCTAGACATAAAATACATGGAATATACAAAAACTAAAACATTATCAATATCATGGACACATAGTCACAAATGATGGCAGGTGTGTAACAGAAATTAAAAGGAGAATAGGAATGGCTAAAAGTACTTTCAATGACATGAAAAAAATATTAACATTTAAACAAATTACAAACAAGCTAAAAATGAGAATTATGAAATGCTACATCTATTCTATATTAATGTATGGATCGAAACATGAACACTAAATAAAAAATTAGAAGACGTAATTGATGCCTTTGAGATGTGTGTATATATATATATGGACAGGGAGAACATCATAGAATGAGAAGAAAGCAAACAAAGATAACAACACTTAATAGGAAGAAAGAATTATTAAAATAAATAAAGATCAGACAAATAAAATATTTTGGACAAATTAAAAGACAGGACACCTTGTTGAAGACCTTACTTGAGGGGTAACGTCGAAGGGAGGCAAGCAAGAGGTAGGCAGATATACAAGTGGGAGAGTAACATCACAAGATGGACATGTTACATTCTAGCAAAGTGCAGCACAAAAACAAGAGTCAGGGGATGTTGGAGGTCTGTTGCAATCAACCTTCTCTGCGAAGAAGTCAATTGACGATAATGTTGAAAGCCAGGTCTGTTTATATGGTAACTTGACATTTTCAAGAGGATTCACTATGTGTGTGAATATACATTTTTATAAGCAATTTTAACATTGTGTAAATTTAAAAAAAAAAGAGTTTTACATAAGGTGGAGTCTGTGGCAGCCAAGGCACCGAGTTCGATCCCCGCCACAGGCATTTGAGTATATGGACCTTCAGCAATGACAAACAACTGAACATATTTATATTGTCTAGAAAATCACCACAGCCAACAAATGTTGGGTTGATAGCTACGTTCTGAATAGGATATGCTACAAATTCTACCAATATGTTTCTTATTTAGTTTCACTTTTATTTAGTTAATTTTCTGAATGTACATATTAAGTATGGATTCCACTTGAGTTTATTTCTGCATTCTGTTTTTGTAAAACAAAATATACTCTTTTCCCTCCAAAAAATTACGCTATAAGGAAATGGTACAACACCCATAGAATATATACAACTTTTCTATTTTGTCTTTCTACAAAGTATGCATAACTGAACCCATTACTCTCGAAGTATTAAGTACTATTTTGATCACTGGTAACTTAAATGGTAATAGAGGCTTTAATAAAGCGTTGTGGCCACATATCTCATAACGTAGGTCTATCCTGTCGATACACAAAGATTGCCCTCATCTGTGTTCTTATTGAATGTACACTATTGTAAATATATGTAACATAGTTAACCTCAATAAAGCGACAAACTCTGCAAAACAAGATTGGTTTTTTAGAATAATCCTCCTGTACATATTACAACTTTATAACTATTAAACTGAACTATATTACGTTTCCATTACCTCTTGTACATTGTGACTGAATGTTATCTACAGGGTTGCCGTTTAAGTGAAAATGTTCATAGCCAAATTTTATGTAAAAAAGAATTGCGACACAGATATTACACTTCTCAATTGTGTATTCAATATACATGTATCGTAGTAAAACTAGTTCGAATATAGTTAAATACAATACTGTTTTTCTTTAACAGAAACCATTAAGTAGCTGCTATAACAAATGAAAATGCAGAACTTACAATTCCACGAACAACAACGTAAGCTGGACTTGATTGTAAAGGTCTTGGAAATAGTCCCTTGACAGATACATTGAATAAATAAATAAATAAATATATATATATATATATATATATATATATATATATATATATATATATATATATATATATACATACATGCATACGCGTATTATATTTATTATGAAACCAGTTAGATGATAGGCCTACTAATATTGTCATAGATGTGTCACACTAATATTGAAATAAATTAGTTATACTGTGCATTTATCACGCACTAGCCTCGGCAGAATGTGATGGCATTTTAATACATCGCTAGAGGCGGACTGTGTTTTGACTCTCCGCCATTGCGTTTATTATCCAAAGAAGTGGGTAGATTGTGCCTATTCCGGACGAGGTGTATCGCTGTTGACAAACAACTTTCGTGTAAGAAAGGCATCTCCTCTCTATGTCCTTGGACACTGAAACTAATTTTCTCTGTATGAGCAGTGTTGGACAACAGCGAAAGTCGAGTTATATTAGGTTTGTGATGCCCTCAAAGACAAGGACTTGCTTCCCGTATATGTTGCCAACAGTGTCTAGTGTCAGAGTCTTAACACTGCTTCGGACAGAAGTTTTGAACCATGTGCTCTCCGACATTGTTCAATGCTTTTCCTGTAGCCGGAATTAGAATACGAACACACATGAGAAAGTTTGAAATGATGCGACACTTGCGCATTTCATAATATCACAAACTTTTTTCGACAACAAGTTACTATACTTTGATTACAAAATTATTTCATAAAGTTTCATATTGACATAATATAACATTTTTTGTTGGTATAGTTTGTTTGTTGTTGTATATTTGCGTTTGCTCTTTGATGACCAACATGAAAATTCGTGAGTTTTTTTCCCGGAGATCGTTAGTTACGTTATGCTGCTTGTTTACAGCAGATCCGCGTTATTTACACGTTCCGGCCCAGCACATTCTATTTTGGAATGCTTTTGGTTTCGGGTGGTCTTCCCTAGCCTGTGACAACCTTGCTATCTATCACCATGAGACAGATGTGTATGGACTCTACGCTCTGACGGTTTATGACTCACTGTACCTTTGGACTTTACAAGCCAAATAATGTCCCGGTGTGGCAGTCCCGGGTGGTCTTGTATAGTGTATGTCTCCTTCTCCGTTCGTTCTCAAACTCCTGAAAATTAGCAGGATATAGTTCTGAGAATGAAATACCTTGTATCATGGTTTCCAGATTTCCTGCGATAGCCATACCTTTCTGCGAAACATATTTGAATTCAGCATGGCATTTTGCGTTCCTTTAATTCTCTATATAGTGGACAAACGAACTCCACTACCAAAGCTTCTTAGTTACCTCTTACGACATAGCAGCTAACAGTGTTGCTATTCTTTGTTCCCCTTTCTGCCTCGACAACACACCAAAGCTGGTAATCTAATCTTTCATCTCCTTTTGCATAAACACAGCCAATTACTAACGTGATCCCAACGAAGTCGAATGTTCCCAGCCATCAGCGCAAGTAAAACGACGACATGGCACATCTCTATTTCTTGGAAACCATATCTCTATTTCTCTATTAAGTTGGATAACTAGTAGAACCAGTAACCTACTACAAGAGCGATTCAGCGGGAGTGTAAGAATAAACGCTAGCAAACCCCATCGAGGCAAGCACCTAGAAATGGCGATGCGACTTAGCTCAGCCATCAGGGGCTGGAAACTAAGACTTGTCGGGCAGTCCCACTCGAGTAGGACCACAGTCTTTTCCAAGTAAGCAATGTCCTGAAGATGGAGGCAATCAGCCAAAAGGCGCACAATTAATCAGGATATCACACACAAAACACAATGCCTGGAACATGCATGTATCTAATCAGATATAAATATGTTTCAAGTAAACGAAAGAAAAAGAAGATCAACACTAGCACACACACAAACAAGCTCATATCTCGCTCATGTGTTGCCGAGACCCGAAATGGAGATTAGAATACCAACATGCTATGACTGTCGCAAGAGTGAATTAAGGAGATTCTGTAGGTTTGCTGTTCCACCTAGTATATATTCAAAGTGATCCATAAACCAGGATGAAATCGGATATACAAGACCGAGAAACGCAGATGTTGTAATCCATGATACACCACAACTCGTTTGAGAACGAACACAGACGAAGACGAAGAAGACTTCATTGCTGTAATAGTGACGCTTTTAATTTGTCTAGCACATCCGTTTTGCAATGCGCTACTTGTAGGATGTGAATGTAGGATTTCTACGAGTTTTATGTAGGATGTGAATGGAAACGTTTGTTGAACCCTTCTTAATAAGAACGATTGGATGACAGAAGATATCTTAAAGTTGATGGAGGAAAGAAGAAAGCTGAAAGCTAACATTGCAGAATACAAAATAAATAAATAAATTTAACACAAATGCAACCAGCCTAATGGAAGGCTTAGGGAAAATGGATAAGTGCAAAGTGACTTGGAACAGAAAATATCACGCGGAAATACAAGGAATACTCTGTCTCTTTACGCGACGTGTCTTTTATAGAACGTTGTCCTCACTGCCACTCTGTAAGCTTCTCGGTTTTGTGCACGTTGCTCAGCTTCTTCCAGTGTCATGTTCAGAAGGTCTTCGGTGTCATGTGTCCATTGTATCATTGGTATGCCTCTTATTCTCTTTCCTGGAACTTTTCTCTCCATGATTAATCTGTCTAAATCACTCTGTCTCTTTGTATGTCCAAACTGTGTCAGTTTGCGTTTTTTAAAAGTTTTGATGTGCTATTCTTTTTCTATTTTCAGATATTTGCGCACATCTGCGTTAGTTTGTTTTTCTGTCCATTACATTCTTAAGGACCTTTCTATAACATTTAATTTCGAATGTTATTTTCTTTTCCATTGCAGAAGTCATTGTCCATGTCTCACAAACATATGTTGCCACTGGAATGATATAGCTTCTTAATAGTTGTAACTTTGTTTTTATGTTTTCTTCTTGCCATAGATTTTTCCTTTGGGATGTTTTTTGTAGGGTCATTGTCAATCTCTTTCTAATCACGGAGAGCAGTCTCATGTGGCGTTTATGGTTGATCCGAGATATTCAAAGTTGCTGACATTTCCTAGTTGTTCTTTGTTAATGATTATTGTAGGTGTGAGTTCATCTATGCTGATGGCATTATTTTTGTCTTTTTTTGCGTTGAGGAAAAGATTTTGTATCTCGCTATGATGTTTGACTGATATAATCATGTGTTCTACGCTCGTGTGACTCCTTGATAGTTGGGTGGTGTCATCTTCATACCTAATATCTTGGATTTCGTGTCCTCCAATATTAAGGAGTTGAAATGGATCATAACGTGGGTCTTCTCATACATTTCCTATGATATTTTCAGCATATATGTTCCTCTTCCTCCCCCTGAGAGTTTATTTTTCAAACTCCCAATGGATATCTCTTGTATCAGGACCATGGTCCTATTAGATTTCCAGAAGGATGTAGTCCAGAAAATGGAAATGCGTTGTGTCGCCGTTTTATTTGCGCCAATGGCCCGACACATCCGTCTTCGGCAGAAGCATATATGTTGAAAAGGTGTGTTTAGAGGATGCAGCCATGTCTGACTTCTTTTTGGACCTCAAACCAGTCAGATGTTTCTCACTCGAGGCGGACAGAAGGCTGTTGCTCAAGAAAAAATATTTTAATGAGCTATATGACATGGTGTGTGAAGTCCATGCACAAGGAATACATACATATAAATAAATAAAGGAATTAACAGGTAGAAGGAACATCACAAGACTGAGTGCTCGAAGTCCAATCATGGACATAGGGAAATGAGGAAAATGAAATCACGCATGGATGGGAAGAATAACTTAAGGGATTTTACAAAGATAGTAGAAATAAAATGAACATACATTACAACAAAGATGGTCCATGTATATTAACTACACAGGTGAGAGACGCTATACAACACTTTAAATATAATAAATTTCCTGGACGAGTTAATATTACAAAGGAAGAATTAAAAGTACTGGGGGAGGACGACATAGAAATAATTACCCAAATGCTAAATGTCAACTACAATAATGCCGATATTTCATCTGATTTATTGTAATAAATCTTCATAGCCTTACTGAAGAAACCTGGTGCAGTAGAATATAAAAACCACCGAACAATCAGCCTCATGAGCTAGATGACCAAGATCATACTTCGTATAATCATTAAAAAAAAATAAGAGTTTAAATCAGAAATTGCAGAAAAGAAATGTGCATTTGTGGAAGGAAAAGACACAAAAAATGCCCTATATAAAATACGAACATAGAGAGAGAGCAATACAAGTGCAAAATGACCGGTACTTCTGCTTCATAGATTAAAGTAAAGCATTTGACAAGGTGAAGCATTCTGAAATGATGAAAATGTTAGAAAAATTTAATGTTGATGGGAAAGATATAAAGATGCTAAGATATATGTATTGAAAGCAAACAGCTACGATGAAGGTTGCCAGTATATAGAAAAGTTGCAAATTATTGAAATTGGCATCAGACACAGATGTGTTATGTCACCAGATCTTTTCTTCCTGTATACAGAAGATATGCGATATATAGAAAGCATGCCAGGAATATTCAGTTGGAGATTCCAATCTGAATAATCTAAGATATGCTGATAATATAGTTCTGATTGTAGTGAGAGAACAAGGACTTCCATCCGTTCAACGTGGTAGTACAAGAGAGTGAAAACAAAGGCCCCAGTCTAAACACGAAGAAAACAGAAGTAGTGGTTCTTTCAAAGAAATATACACCATCAGGATCAATACTAGTATCAATGGTGTAAAATTTAGTCAAGTGAATAAAGTTATGTATCTTGGTCCCATTTTAACATCAGATGACAAGTAAGATCATATGGGATGACCTGATCAATGAGATAAAGATCAGGATAACAGAAGCCAAATAAGCATTTCAGATCATGAGAAACATTCTATGCAATGGAGTACTATCAATGCAGATACGAGTTCGAGTGCTATGATGGTGTATTAATCCAATATTTCCTCATGGACGTGAGGAATGGGCGATAAACAAAAGAGCTCAAAGTGAGTTGGAGGTAACCTGAGATATGATTTGTGAGAATGATTAGAATTCCACGGACAACCAAGAAAACTAATGTAGAAGACCTCATAGATGCTGGAGTGGAAAGAAACATTATATCAAACATTAGAATCAGACAGTTGAGATATTTAGTACACGTGATAAAGAATAGCAAATCGCGAACATTTAGTAACTACCTCTACCGGAAAAATCAATGGGAGAAGAGGCAGAGGAAGATAAAGTGAGAAATTTCTGGACGGGTTGTCACTGTGGCACGAGAAAGTGTGACCAACTGAACTTATTAACAACACAAGAGACAGAGAGCTGTGGAGAAGCATGGTCGCCTACGTCACCTGTCAAGTCTATTGATTGATTATGTATTAAATAAGCTCTGAAAAAAATTAAAACCATGCCACTGTACATAGAGTATAAGAACTAATTGCTCGTATTTCCTACAGAACGAAACAAAAACAACACATAAATGTATATAGATATGAAACCTGATCGGATGCATAGACTGTCGCCGTGCTGTAGTCCCCGGGTTGTATTGGCGAAGTCAAGACAATTTGTCCTGTAGGTAGCACGTCGAAGAATGTACTTGATTGACTGATAAAGTAGATTGCATTGTTACCCTGGAAAATGGAATCGGCGTCTGTAGCGTTTATTTTATCTATAACAAATCCTGTCGGGAACAGAATGTAGAAATAATAAAAACATATTAGTATTGGAAAAAGTAACCAGCAAGTACAGAATGAAAATTAACGCCAAATAAAGAAATGTTTTGGTTAGCAACAGAGACATAGAAATACATATCATAATCATGAGGAATGGGCTTGCATTAACTTGACGAAATAAATACTTCCAAGCACCTAGGATTCCGCGCATGCGGAAACTGCAAAACAAAATTAAAAATAAGGTTGGAGATCGCCTTTAACCTTTATGTCAAGTCTACACTTCGGAAAAGCAACACCAGTGTTAGCGAAAACCAACTTTTACAACACATTAGTATAAATTATTAGGTATTAGAAATGTTGATTATCCTCTTCGCACACCAGATATGTCCATATGTGCACAGATCTCCGCTTTAGTAAATGTCTCACGGTATAGCGGCTGATGGTTCCGGTTCTATGTAGGTTCACTTCTCTATTTTTGAAATCTGTGTTAGGTGTTCTCTATGGGCCACGCCTATCATCACTCCCAACTCGACTTTCTCGATATTGACTACAGACTCATTTACATCAAAATCATCTGATCGTGTGGACTCACGAAGAGCAATGCGTATGTCTGCTCGGTTCATAGGTTGACCATCTTATGCCCATCGGGTGCCCAACTCACTAACTACTTTCTATTATGCTATATGGTTGTGAAAGTTGGACACTAACTGCAGACATGGAGAGATCTTCTTCGTCTTCTGCGTTCGTTCTCAAACTTCTGCAGATCAGCAGGATGTAGTCCGGAGAACGGAATGCGTTGTGTCATGGTTTACAGCATTGCTGCGATATCTGCGCCTTTCGGCCTTACACATCCGACTTCGGCATGGCTTTGGGCCACTGACCCTATATGGGATGTGACAGCCAACTCCATCCCATAACCTCCTTAGTCGCCTCGTACGACATTCATGGAAGGTTAACAGTGTTGCTATTCTTTGCTCCCATTTCGGGCCCCGACAACACACGGGCGACATGGAGAGATGACTACAGGCCTTTGAATACAAAAGTAACATGTGCATTATTCGCTTCTCCTATAGAGAGCATAGGATAAATATGTACGTTAGAAATAAAATAGATAAAATAAAACATTACTTTCAATAGTTTTTGTGTTCTTTCATACTAAAACTTATGCTGATTAGCAGACTGTAATCCAGAAAGCGGATTGCATTGTATCATGATTTACATCGTAGCTGAGCTGCGATATGTGCGCCTCTCCACCTGACACATCCAACTTCAATAGTTAACAGACGGAAATTTATGGAGTGGACATGTATGCCGACATGATTCCTTGTCAAAAACGATCTTGCTGGGAACCGTTGAGAGTGGAAGATGCAGATGTAGTACCAAAGAAAGTCATGATCAGACAACATCAATGACTGGACAGATCAAGATTTTCCTCCACTCATCCATATCGCCAAAGATAGAAATCGCTAGAGGTCTCTGTATTGATATACCCAATGTGGCCCTATGGCCCCGACCAATTATTTGTTTATGGATAGATATGGATGAGTATTAACTGTAGCTGCCGGCGGTCAGCTGTGATTTTCGCGATATATCCATACATTTCAATTCGCGGGAATAAGGTCCAGCTTTTAAATGCTAGTGCAAAGGTCCCGTCGTGTCGTTAGCAGCGGATTGGCCATGCTACTAAGCATATAAGAGGAAGGTTTCGTAACTGAAAGACACGCAGTAATGACTTTCATTTTGACACATACGAGAATGATTCGACAATTATATTCGGAGAAGAGTAATAGAGTAAGAGTAATAGTAGTAATATAGTAATAAAGTTAAGAGTAATAGTAATAATACCTTTATATATATGCTCGTATATTTGGCAGGCATATCATTTTGAGGACATATTATAAATAACATACGATACGCTGATGATAAAGTTCTATTAGCCAAAAATGAAACACATTTGCAAGAATTGAGAATATTATTGATAAGAAAGTCAAACAAAGGACTTGATCTGAATATAAGAAAAACTGAAATAGTGGTAATATCAAAGAATAAATTACCCCAGAATGCAACATCAAAGTAGATGGGATCAGCCTGAACAAGTCAACATATTCTAATATTTAGGACATTAATAACATCAGATGGAAGATGTTGTAAAGAAGTCAAATGTAGAATTTCCAAGGCAAAGACAAAATTTCACAAGATGAAGGCCATTCTATGTAACATGTCTTCGTCAATTGACATGAGAAAAAAGTTCTTAAAAGTTGTATAGAACCAATTCTGATGTATGGAAGTGAATCTTGGACAATCTACAGAATAGTGAGAAATTATAGAGGCAGCAGATATGTAGTTTTATAGAATAATGTTAAGAATACCATGAACAGATAAAAAGCGGAATAAAGATATCATGGAAGAAGCTTATTCATAAAGAGATCTGGCTACCTGCATCATAGAAAGACAGTCCACATTTTTTGGACACATCACGAGGAAGAGGAAAGAGGGAACATATTTTAACAACAGGCAAGTTGAAGAGCAAGAGAAGTAGAGAAAGATCAAGAGAGAAGCATTGTGGCATGTTAAAAAAACGTTAATTCATTGTTTCAACTGCCGTAGGTGTGTGAGATGTTAGCAATTTTATATTCCAGACGCTATGCTACATGAGAGCGGTAGTCACCGTCTCTCCATCGCAGTATTTACTTCCCGGAATGATTCGGTCCCAAATTCAGGCTGGGTCGATCCGGGAGCCGTTGTGATCTGAAAAACATTTCCGCCTCAACTGGGGATTGAGCACAGAACCACTCTTATACGAAGCCAGTGCGCTAACCACATTGCTGCTCGACTCCATTGTGGCATGGGAGAACTTCGTTTTCGGAAATGATAAACAGATTATTCAAAATAGAAGGCTGTTGGAACACATGATAACTAACGCCACACGTCATGGACACTACATTCTTCTTCAAGAAGATGAATATTCGGCATCGTTGACAAGTAATGTATTTTACTGAATCTTCTTTTATTATTATTATTATTATTATTATTATTATTATTATTATTACTACTACTACTACGATTACTATTTTTATACGGATGGAGATGGCCTAAATAATATCTTAATTATTACAATTAATTATATTCTATTACTAGTAATAGTAATTGTGCTACAATTGCTAGAACTGCTACTATAGCTAGTATTAATTATTAGTAATTATTATATAGTATTAATGAAATGTATTATTGGTCCTATTACTACTAATAGTATTAATGAAATGTATTACAAGTATTATTGGTCCTATTACTACTACTTCTACTATTATTACTAATACTATCGTCACAACGACAACTATTACTACAACTGCTATTACGACTACATCTACCGCTTCCAATACTAGTGCTACTACTTCTATTGCTACTACTACTTCTATTGCTACTACTACTTCTATTGCTACTACTACTTCTACTACCACTAAAAACTACTACTACTACTGAAACAAACCATTACTACGACAAAATAGATTTCTAAAATGACGCTGCGGCCATTAATATAGAAGTGAACGTTACAACAATATTTCTACCCAACACAAACAGAACAATAATTGCGATGATGACTACCTTAAGCTTCTACTACTATTACTATTAGTAGTAACACTGCTTTATGCTGCGTCTTGCTGGACTGTCTATGCGAGACACGCTCGACAGCTTAACTCTTTTTTATCTTCGGTGCCTACGAAACCTCATGGAAGTACGTTGACAGGATCGTATACCAGATACGAAAATCCTTCAGATGTTCCGTATGCAAAGCATCCATGCAATGCTGACTAGGTCCCAACTTTGCTGCTCTGGTCACATCGTCCGTATGCCAGACAAGCACCTTCCAAAGAGATTATTCTATGGGGAGCTGTGCGAAGGTAAGCGTTCTAGTGGAGGGCAGAAAAAACGCTTCAATGATCACCTAAAAAGCTCTCTCAAGCACTGCAGCATCGATCCTAGCTCCTGGGAGACTACAGAATTTGATCGCTCAGCCTGGCACACCCAGATCACTGCTGGCATTACGAAATTTAAAAAAGGAAGAACACTGCGGAAATCCACAAGCGCAAGAAGCTGAAGGACAAATCCGAAATTTCTCCTACCCCTAACCTTCAGCACTCCTGCATGCACTGCAATATAACTTCCCGTGAACGAGTCGGATTCATCGGGCATTTACGAACTCATAAACGAAATTAGATCATTACCAATTATTATTATTATTATTTCTTTTCATCGCATTTATTGTTTTCATGCCATGCTCATCTTCGCTTGCTAAGAAGGAACATTATCATCAGTCGTTTTGGAGGTGGTGGTTGTAATAACTGTTGTTTTATTGTAAAACTATATCTTTCAATAATCTTCCATTCATGCTGTATCGGCAGGTTTCTCATAATTCATGCTGTATCCGCAGGTTTCTCATAATAAAGTCATAAAATCAAGTTCATCATGATCATATCACACATGTTACTTGATCCGAAAAAGGGAAAACAATCGTTTAAATTTTATGTATACCATAAGAGATGAGAAAGGAGATTATGGAATATAGTTGACTGTCCCATCCCACATAAATATTAAGTACTCAAGAAGCCATGCTGAAGTTGTATGTTCTTCCGAAAAAACAGCTATCGCAACAAAGCTGTAAATCATGACACACCACAGTACTTTATACGGACTACGTCCTGTTGATTTCCAGGAGTTTGAAAACGAAGCAGAAGAAGATAATAACACATAAGTTCGTGGAGTACTTTAATGAAGTTTTAATAAAAATCACATACCGACGTCCTGGCAAGCCTCAACGTCGTAAGACTTGGTTATGGGGTTAATAACTGGTGCATTGTCGTTGATGTCACGAATGTTGATCGTCACGGTTCCTGTCGCTGTCTCTCCACCTTTGTCTGTTACCTGAATGGTCAATGTCACCGATGGGGACAACTTATCCACATCATACTCTCCTATCGAACTTATGGTACCTAAATGAGAAATTGTTATACGGGTTTACAAGTTCATATTACCACATAATGGTTTCTATAACATTTCATTTGTCGTGTGTATATTGAGGTCATGGTTTACCGGAGAGTTAGCCCCGATTCTAGGTAACAAAAAACATTCACAGGGACGCCATAACCGAAATTAATTTAGATTATATAACTAAGGGGTGCCAAAGCCAGAACTTGCACAAGAGCAGGGCCGTAGATATGATCTCCTTAAGGGAGAGGGTTTTACCTAATTAAAAAATATTTAGAAGCGGTCATTGATACATTGTCGTTTGTCAGGTCTGACCTTTGACAAATATTTGATGACATTTTTGCAAAACATTGCTAAAGGAGGGTTTTTTTCGGGCTTTCCGCCCGACTTCTTGCCAGTTTTTAGTACTAAAAGTCATGTTCCGGTTTATTAAGGCGAGGATAGTGGAGTTTAACAATCCAAATTCCCCTTATCAATGAGCCTGCCCAGGCGCTAAACCTCCTAATATCTACGCTGATGTATTTGATAGGTTCGTGTTAACTGGGACAGGAGGGAGAGGTCATCTTGGTATTAAGACTTCTGGCTCACAAAGTCATAACTGTGTTTCATTTCAGGACCACAAGTAGAGTTGTAACGTGTGTAATCGTGTCTATCCTAAATTATACAGTGCTCCCTGGTCTACATCCTGCTCTGGAAATCTAGCATGCGAAGTTTGGAATAGGGTAATGAAGTTCTGCAAATCATTGGAAATGCGCAAAATAACACACAAATCAACGTCTCCCCCAAAATGACTTTATCAAGACTACACATACAACAAAAACACACACATCCATATTCATATCCATATTTTGCTCTGCCATATGAGCGTCAATAGTGCCGTTCTTACTCGTCGTTTTTGTGTGTGCATGTAGTCTTCATAATGGCCTTTTGGTCGAAACGTAGATTTGTATGTGTTATTATGTGTGTTTCCAGTGATTATTAAAGCTGCATTACCCTGTTCCAAGCTTAGCCTGTTGAATTTCAGTTTTGCTGCAGTGAGTACATATTATCGATCTTCTGGAAATTTAGTCGGAAAATTGTCCTGCCACAAGAGAGGTCTAGTGGGGGTGTGAGAACCAGCAAAATCCTGAATAATTTTAATTAGAAGTAATTAAAATTCATATAAAAGAGGACGATTTTAATGATACTATCAAAGATGTCTATCAACAAATAAAAACATATGAACACACATTCATTTCCGTACCTGTTTTATTTTGTAGTATCATTTTACATTTGTGACCTTCACCGAGCCGATATGATATCCAGCCGCCGAAAAATAAAATGGCCGCGCGCGCTGATGGCGGGCCGTCCCTCCCAGCGAGATTATCGTGAGATTTACACGTACCACAGTACGTGCACATAGCTGGGGACATGCGCAATCGAAGCCGGTACATCCCCCACTTCCGACATGATCGTTTTTGAGAATGGCTGGCTATTCGTAAAAGTTTAAGAGCAATTAATCTGACCACATCTGTACACCGGTACGATGCCATGATGATGGATCGGTTTTACAGACCTTTATTTCATCGTATTTCGAATAAAATAACATTGAATCGTGGATTGAATCATGGATTATTAGGTTATTTAGTTTCACAGCAGTGAATATACAGAATGCCGTGCTGGTTTGGGGACTTGTACGTTTGATATCGAATATTTTGAAGTGGCAGAAAAAATAACTCTAGGCCTAAGCTCAAAGAACGATTTTACTGCAAATCTACATGTTTTATACAGTTCCCCCGGCTATATTTTGATAATTTCGCAGTGAAAGAACATAAATACAACAGATTTACGTGATTTAGTTTACAGTGTTGCCAAGGAATTCGATATGTAAGGTAAGTTATTTTTTTTTCTTATTTTTTCCCTCTTTATTTGTTATAAAATATATGTTTTTTGTGAAAAACGTCTTTACCACTTTCTCATACGTCTGGTATCACACACACACGTACATAAATTACACCAATATATGCATAATTCAATTCTTTATTTATATGTGCAAATATTATTTAAATATCTCTAACAACCAAAAAATTATCACATTTTCAAAACAGTCACCATCAATAATGAAAATTTTCAAAAAAGAATCCGGTGGCAGGGAGACGTTTCGTATTTTTTAATCTGGCTTGCTAAAGGTTTAGGAAGCCTTGTTTGTTTTTCGGATATTCCTTGGTACCATGGATGCTTGCACTTAGGTAAATACCTATCATAATTTTAGTTTATCGGATTTTTCCCCTTTCCCCACCCCCTATGTTTTAATTAAAGTTTTATTCATCATCATCAAGTGCCGTCTCCGCAACGAAGGTTGGCTGCAACGTATCTCCAACATCTCCTGTCTCTTGTCTTGGTGGTGCACTCTGCTAGACTGTAACCTGTCCATCGTGTAATGTTACTCTCCCACTTGTATCTCTGCCTACCTCTTGCTCGCTTTCCTTTGACTTTACCCTCAAGTAAGGTCTTCAATAGGGTGTCATGTCTTTTAATGTGTCCAAAGTATTTTATTTGCCTGATCTTTATTTCTCTTAGTAGTTCTTTCTTCATATTAAGTGTCTTTAGCACCTCTTTATTTGTTTTCTTCTCTTTCCATGATGTTCTCCCTATTCTTCTATATACCCACATCTCAAAGGCATCAATTTTGTCATCTAATTGTTTATTTAGTGTCCATGTTTCTGAGCCATACATTAATATGGAATAGATGTAGCATTTTATAATTCTCATTTTTAACTTGTTTGTAATTTGTTTAGATATTAATAATTTCCTCATGTCATTGAAAGTACTTTTAGCCATTCCTATTCTCCTTTTAACTTCTGTTTCACATCTGCCATCATTTGTGACTATGTGTCCAAGATATTGATACTGTTTTACTTGTTGTAGTTTCTCTCCCTGTATGTTTATGTTTACCTCCTGTTCTTCTGTGTCTTTGCTGATTATCATGGTTTTTGTTTTTTTAATGTTTATATTCATTACTTGATTTATTGACTTGATCTATTAGTCTTTGCAGTTCATGTTCACTTAGATATTAAAGTTCATGTAGATATTAAATAGGCTTGGTGATAAAATGCATCCTTGTCTTACCCCTCTTCTTATTTCTATGTATGGAGAGTAGCTGTTCACACACATTATTGATGCAGTTTGTTCCCAATATATATTTCTAATCAGCCTGATGTCTTTTCCATCTATGCCTATTTCTTGAAGACATTTGATTAATTTTTCATGTTGGACTCTGTCTTATTACTATATGTTATATCACATTTCATGTTCATTTTCACAAAACTATTTATTACTTGTTTTTATTTTTATAGATGCTCTTCAAGTTCGTCAAACCGAAACGTCAAAATAATTTTTGCTATATCATTTACAGCTATTACTAATTATAAGTGCATGTTTTATTAAAGGAACACAATTTCCATAAGTTTCCTCGTTATGAAACAAAAAAAAGTACTTACCAGTGTTGTAATCTATTGTAAACTGGCTCTTAGATGGGGCAGTAATGTTATAGAAGGCCTTGTCGTTGGCGTCCGGATCTACTACTGTCCATGTTGGAGTGAAAGAGATCTGCCAATACAAACAATATATAGGGTGTGTATGAAGTCAGTATATTGCATCATGATTAACGTAAAGTTTATGGTGTCTCTGTTACCTCTAATATTTTATGGTCGTGTGTCCTGATATAACCTAATTGGACTTTGTTGTCTGCTGGTTGAAAGAGCACGCCTCTCCAAATGAGAGGCAAACTCATTAGCTACCCAGTATACTGCGTCTGTATGTTTATAATGTATGTTTATTTAGTATGTTTATACTGCGTATAAAGTCAGTATGGAAAAGCTTGTTATCTTCAGAAAAGAAATTACTGAGTTTCAAGAACAAATGTTTTCGTAGGTTAACTAACACATATTGGAGTGAATTCAAATTGAATGATAAAATCAGAGAAGAGACACATCAAAATTTTATCACAGATGTTATCAGAAAACGCCGTTGGTCCTACATCAGGCATGTCCTACGCGCAGACATCAACAGAATACACCACCAATCTCTTGAATGGATACTTACAGGCACAAGAGCTAAAGGTAGACAAAAAGAAACACTCAGAAGAACAATACTTAGAGAAAGTAAAACAATAAATATTCATACTATTCAAGAACTGCACAGAATAACTTTGAACAGACAGAATTGGAGAGATCTGAACTGCCTATCCGCTAACTTCAGCGCAAAAGGAAAATGAATGAATGAATAAAGTCAGTGTGCACTCTATTGCATTTCCGGTGACACCAAACCACATGAATTGTGGGTATTTAGTGAAGATCTGTGATACGTCATTAACTCAACAGCGTTTATAAAATAAATAAAAAAATACTACCGCTCGTGTCAATCGCTTATTTTGTAAAATGACTGTTAGCACATCAAAGTCATTTATTGGTCGGCGAATAACATTTCACTCTGCACACGATGTACACTGGACCAAGGAAATACACCACTTTCAATGATGTAATATTGAGCAAATATATTTCCATTTCAGTGCGCAATAACTTTATGGATTTCATATATATATATATATATATATATATATATATATATATATATATATATATATATTCATATCGGAATCAGTATTTCTCCAACAATCTTGTAATTATGATGAGAAATTCTTCATTTATTCTATGTAGGTTTGGAATTACACGCGTATATACACGATGTTTATATTAAACAAAGCTGACGATATATATATTGGAAAGTAGGGAATACAGGAATAGTTGTGTAATTGTCACAACTATAGTGCAGTTGTCTATAGTTGTGTAATACCGAGTTATAATTAAGAACAGTATGTCCGTTTTTTACCTGAATAAACGAGAATTACTTACCAGCCTCTTCATAGGGAATATAGAAATATAGGAAAGTACTGACAAATTTTCATGTGAACAAAAAATCATTGTCCGTGAATGTCTGACTCAATTTCTTGTCAAATGGTACACTTCATGACAAAGAGATACAGGCAAGCGGATTTTTTTTCAGGACCTTTGTTTTGTATGTTTTTGTTTGTTTTTGTTGCAGACTGATATATGGTTGGGAATACAAGATCTGGCATAACTGCAGGTGGGTTAACAGATTTAACAGAAAAATAATTGCTAACTGGCCCTGAAGTATATGCTATGCTCCTGGCAGTGCGTGATTATCCTGGGTTACCGCTGCACTGGAAATGCTTGGACTAACCATGCATACATAAAACCTCTCTTCTCCCAACACAAACTGTCTTTTGAAAAATTAATTACCTTATACGAGTTCGGTGACACCTCAGTTTCTCAACCGAGGAAAATCTGTAGTTTTATTAGTTTATGTGCTGCTAAGAGCTACGTCATCACAATTAAAGGAATTACAACATCATCATCATCGTTAGTAGTAAAACACTAGGGCTGACGGGAGAAGATTAAATGCAAAATGAGCAATACTCAATCCCTTTACTAGTTGCTCCAGGCATAGCAGCAAACACAAATTGAGGCTCATATATCTATATATTATATAACGCATACAGATAGGGCTATCCGCATACCCTCGTCATGAATAGGTGTCGCAATAACGGACCCTTTTACCAAAATCAGTATTTTCGGTATTGAAGTTTTACGAGTAACGGAATCCCGATATTTTCGATATTTAGATAAGTTTTTGTCGAGAATCGAGATTAGAGTGTGATGATTTATCAATGAAATAAAAACATTCAGAAAAAAATCACATTTTAATTTTTAATAAGCTTTTAACAATATGTCTAACTTCCGACTGTAGTAAAACGGCCAAAATTAATATTCTTAACTTTTTCATTTAAATAGTCTTATTAATCTAATATTCTTTTTTTTTAATAGTCGGTCAAATTTAAATAATTAGATTTAAAATAATGACAGCTTGTATAATTTGTAATCGCTAAATTTTGAGTGCTTATTGTTACAAAAGTAAGCTGCTTACGAGCACACGCGCTCAGACTTCACACTGGTCAGAGGTATAGACCTTAAGCTAACATATGCAATTTATAGATATTTTTTTCTCTTTAATCACAATTATCAAATAAAGCTATCTCTATTTTTACCAATGTTTCAAAGTCAATATCTCTATCAGTTGGTCTAGAAGTATTATCATGAAGTTTCTTTTGTATTTTAATTTCTAATGATCTCTTAAGCGGCAGTGTGTGTGTGTTCAGGGTGGTCATGCTCAGATCCATGATGTTCAATCTCATTGATCATAGACATTTCCAATTAAGATTCCGTTGTTTGACCAAGACATTTGACCGGCGCTATGTACCACACCGCCACAGCGCCGGAAACATGGAAAACATGAATACAAGCTAATTAGGACATACATATGTATGCTGAATGATGTTGAAGAGAAGGCAAGAATAACAGGAATGGGGTAATCTAGGGTGAAGGGGGAAATATCATCCTGTCTGCAAGGTTACCAGTTAAGTGGGATGCTGAAGATTCTTGCAAGGATGATGAAAAGTAAAGCTGAGCAATCTAGAATGCGTCACTGCAATTATCATCAACTGGCTGTCGCAGTCTCCACATCAAATGTTGGTTGCAACGGACCTCCAAAAACTCCTGTCTCTTGCACACTCTTAGACTGAGTCCTATCCATCTCATAATACTTCCCTTCCACTTGGATCTATGTCTACCTCTGCCGCACCAAAACTCTGCCTTCAAGTAGTTTTCAAAAAGGTGTCATGTAGTATGTATAAAACATTTAATTTGATTTTTATTTGCTTTAATTAATATTTTTTTTCTCATACACAATATTATCTGAGAATCTTGTGTTTTTATTTTTTTCCTTCCCATTTTGTGAATTCCTCAAATTTTTCTATAGTTGTGTAATACCGGGTTATAATTAAGAACAGTGTCATGTGACGTATTCCTTCCAGAACGTTGTCTTCCCAATGAACTCTCTGAACCTCTCTCTGTCTTGTGCGATGCGGCTTGCATTTTCTAGCGATGTATTCATGTAATCTTTAATGTCGTCAGTCCATCGTCTTCTTTGTCTGCCCTTTCTAGTACTCTTTCCTCCATTATTTATCTTTCTAAACAGTTGTGTCTATTTATTTAATTCGTTGGAAATTTCTAGGCACAATATTCCCATAGGTTGCCATTGCTTTCTAAGCATTAAGAACAGTATGTCAGTTTTTTTACCTGAATAGACGAGAATTACTTACCAGCCCTTCATTTTCTGTTTTAGCATATACATTAGGCATCAGTACCGGGGGTTCATTAACATCTGTAACTTCAACATATAATGTCCGTATCCCAGAAGAACATCCACCAAGATCATCAGCTCTCACCATTATTGTAATTCTCCTGTAACCGCCAATAGGATTCTCGTAATCCAGCACGGGTGATGATTCTATTATCGGATTACCTGTTGTAGCAACAAAAAAAGTGTAGAATTATATATTTATCAATACAGTGTACTATTCAGGTATTGATATGTATAACATATGTGAGTTGTGCAATAAATAATAAGAGTGTAGAATATTAGACGCAACAGAAATGTGGTTCTATAGAAGAATAATGAGAGTACGTACTATGGACCGCCAGAAAGAACGTATATGTTGAGTCATATAAGAAACTGGGGTTATCTATTCCTATCAGATAGAGGACTGTGTATTTTTTGACAACGAAATGATTTCCTATCCGGAGGATTCAAGGCTAAATTTTCAGTTCAACTGGAAATATTTTTAATAACCAAAGGCGCATATATTGACACTATTGTCTATCGTCTTTCCCCATGTCAATGATATTTGATAGTATTCACACTGTCCGTTAAGCGTAGGTGCTAGGGCCTCAGCAGTCGTTCCAAGGCCAGATGAGTCGTCTTGGTACATTGAGTCCATGTTTGTTCAAGGTTATATTGATGTTCTCTACCCTCAGTATTTTTCGTCTAGTTCAGGCTCTATGTTCGGATATTCACTTGTTATTATCTCTTATTTGCATTTAGTTTGAGCTCATTCTCTTAAGGGGCCGAACCATTTTACTTTCTCTCTTTCAATAAATGATGTTACACATATTCTTTTCCGCATTTTTTCATTTCTTTTTTATCTAGTTTAGTAAACATTGCTGTTTTTCTCAGACATTTCATTTTACATGTAACGATTTTACTTTACTGCTAGATTATTAAAGATTATGTTTATCATTGGTAGCAAAGTGTTGTCATAAAAACTGTAGAAAGTATCTCTCCTATGATTGATTTTCCTCTTGATCTTTGGGTGGAGAAGTAATGGTGAAAGTTGGTAAGTCATTGTTTCTTTTCTGACACATTGTTTCTATTTCTTTGTCTAGTCTTCCATCTTCGGAAAAAATGCTGCTTAGATATTTAAATTCTTTGGCTTCTTCCTCTTTGGTGTTGTTTAATGGTATGTCCATTGGTGTCGCAGACTTGCTAATTGTCATAACTTCTGTTTTTTACGTTAATTTCCATGTTGTACATCGTACATGCTAATTCATTCATTCATTTTCCTTTAGTGCTGAAGTTAGCGCTTAAGGCAGAGGTCAAATCTTACCAATTCTGCCTGTTCAAAGACATGCTAATAGCGATGCATTAATATGATTTTGCAAATGTCTCCCCATTTTCCATATTAGACCTTGATAATAGTAAATAGTTCGTTGATTTCATTATTACGTTCCTCTACATATTTATTTCAATATTTTTTCTCGTTATTGTTGTGTGCTTCTTTTATTATTCTGTTCATGTATGTGTTGAAATGTAAAGATGAAAGCATGTAGTCTTGTCTTATTCCAGATCTTGTTACGAAAGGTTCAGATCTGTTGTTCTTACTATGCTTTGATTTTTTTGGTATACTACTTTTATATTATGAAATAGCTTGCCTCTGAAGTTATATTTTTCCAAGGTATCCCATAAATTGTCTCTATCTACTTTTTTGAATGCCTTTTCCATGTCTACAAATACTGTGTTTTATGTTGACACAGCCTAAAGAAAATGGGTATTAGATCTCTGGTAAGTAAAGGCAGCAGGCTTGATAATGACCATATCATCCATAGATATGTCGTTGGTCATGAAAAACACGGGTCTAAAATCAGTTTCTCCAATACTCACTATCTATCTATTGTGATTTCCGCTTGTGCTGTTAAGCGTCGTGGAGGGAATTCGGAGATTTTTTGTCTTTTGCCATTTGAGGTGCATTGTACATGGTAATCTAGTGTCTAATGTGTCTTTGATTGTCTCTGTTCATTTAGTTGTTGGTCTTTCTCGTGCCTTGTAGTCCGGTCTTCTGCTGATGTATGCACGAAGGGCTGGTTGTGCAGGTTCCATTAGCATTACGTGACCAAACCATCTGGTTTGCTGCCTTTCGATGTAGTCTTGACTTGAGATAGTCTTTACTTCTTTCCTGATATCTTCATTTCTCCGGTGGTCATTTCTCGTGACATTTATAGCTTTCCTCAAACATCTCATTTCGCAAACTGTAATATTTCTCGCTAGTGTCTTTGTCAAGGTCCATGTTTGACATTAGTAACACAGAATTGGTATAAAAATACTGTTTATCAATTGTCATTTTGTAGCCATAGAGATTTATTGGTGTTTAAGTTTTGGTGACAGCTGGTAAGTCACAGCATTGGCTTTTTGGCACCTTGTTTTAATCTCTCTGTCGAGTTTGCCATCCTCCGTAAATACAATTACTATGTAGTTAAACTCTGGGACTTGCTTTAGTTTTGTACCATTGACAGATATATTTAATTGGCTTGGTATTAAATACTCACCAATGGCGTGAATTAGGGAAATCTTTTCTATAAGATAGATAGATTCTGAGAATATAGATACATTGAGCAAGACTGAAGGCAAGATATACAGATGACGTCATATACTAAAGATGGGGAACTATTTGTAGGTTTTGCATAAGACTAAGAAGTGGAAGGAACATAAACTTTGTCTATGCCACAAAGACCGTTATGTAACATTTCCTGGTATTTGTAAAACACTGTTATTAGATACCATCGTCGAAGTTTCGAAGTGTTACGAGCCACTGAGGAAAAGAAACCGCAACACATCGTTATTCTCGAGATCAATGGTTCTACTGGAGACAATGGAAACTTGTATAAGACCACGGAGAAACAATTTTCTTAAATTGGGGCCACAGATACGTCCATGGGAGATGGGGGCACAGGAAGGTATCTATTTGAATGATAAAAAACACGAATTGTAAAGATAACTATACAATGATTACAGCTATTACAAAGTCTTGGTGACATGGAAAGAAAGTCAATACTATTTTATTTGCATCACGTGGCCATTGAAGACAGTTTGACCCAAAAGAGGGAGCAATGGCAAATAATGGTTGAGAATCACGGTCCTGACAATGTCCTGGTGGAAATCTATGAGAATCATTCTCTTTCTACAAGAGAGATTTAGCAGTTTCAAAAGGAACTAACGAAAATTAATTATAGCCAGCTAAAAATGGAAGTATGTAATAAACTAGTATTGAATAGGACATGGAAAAAATAACAAACAATTACAACAAAGCAACAGATATAACATCAACAACACATTAAAAATTAACAAAAACAATAATACAAAAATAACTTATTCTCGTAATCACATCTTGCTAGCACATTAGCAATAATAAACAAAATTAACAACAAAAGTAACAAATCATCAACAACAATAACAACAAGCAAAAAACACGTAAAAGATCACTAAACAACAGCATTAAAACAGCACCAATAACATAAGAAACAACATAAACAACAACAACAGCGAATATCTGCGATAGTAACAACAACAAAAACAAACAAGAAACTACAATTACAACATAAACAACAATAGCAACAAGTCAGTTTACTTGGATTAGGAATACTGAAGAATGACTTTGCTTGACTCGGAATGGTTGTCAGTGTGTATGTTATAGAACTGTTCGAATCCTTTACGATTTTTATCGGGTATGATAGTTTAGTTTCTTCTGGGACCTGTACCAGTTCATTCATGTTGAGAATAGATGGAGCAGTGAGTGCACCTGGAAAATTAATAAATACAATGTCAAACTATTGTCTTATAGAAATACCACATACATATGTAAACTTTGTCTAATACAACACAAGGACCACAAGATATATATATATATATTTTATAATGCTCCATCCATAATGCTCCATCTTCTAATGCTCCATACATAAACATTCATGCCACTTCTCATTACATCTCTCTCTGTCGATGGCGCAGAAGTGTACAGCCATATATAGCTATATATAGCTATATATATATATATAAACAAAATGTCAGTGGATGTTCGACAAAGTGGAAAGTGTCACAGTAACCAAACAATTAAGTGATAAATACTATATAACATACCAACGTTACTGTTAAAGCCTAAGTATCAACATAAAAAGTAAATAAATAGCAATAAACAAAAGAACAATCCAAAAAAAAATACATTCTCGACATTGTTTATTGATAGCCTCCAATTGTGCCTTTGTCCTTATGTTGTTTCCCACATACACAATGCTTAGTTTGTGTGTGTGGTCTGTGTTCGTTTTTTTGATCTTTTACGTTGGGCTTTCATTTGATCTTACTTATCACATATTAATTTATCACTCTTTGCATGTCATTTTCTTTAATCTATTGGAATTTCTGTCTGTCAATGGTGCGTAGTCATTGGGAACGCACATAGTTCAGCATCTACTAAAGGTGTCTCAATATTTGGTGTGTCTTGCTGTAAACAACGACATCTTCAAATAATCACATATATAACTTTATATTTTGCGTTTCTTGTTGATGTGTTTCTTGAAAAAAAGGTCCCAGTTGGACCGTAACGTAGAAGAAAGTCCTTGTTCTTTTGTTTAGTGCTATTTATTTAGTTTTTACGTCAATAGTTAGGCTTTAACAGTAACCTTAGTACTTTATATACTATTTATCGGCTACCTATATTAATATCTGTATCTCTGTTTATCCGTTTGTATTCTATATCTGTCGACCTATCTATTGTCTACCGTCCGTCCGTCCATCCACTCTCTTACTCATGGGAAGAACAATCCAAGTAAGTTCTAAAGATCTAAAAAATGACAGCGAATATAATACAGGCAACATATTAAAAACTATACACATATTTCAACTTAAATTTTTTTTTTTTTTTTTTTTCTTTCGTTCGCTCCGTTGTAACCAGCACGGATATCCGTGTGATTTCCGCCGGGAGCGTGGTTACGTTGTGCCACCGTTATGCGCCTTGTACGCATAGCACATCCGATTTCGGCATGCCTTGACAATTCGGGTGGGCTACCCTAGCCTGTGACAGCCTCCCTATCTGTCGCCACGCACGCGTGTGTGTGGTGACTTTTCGCCCAAACGATTTTTGCTCACGTCTGTCTCACACGAGGTGTTCCACTGTCTATGAACTTGCCTCGTGTAATTGAACGTATTGTGCCTGTGCCCATCGGGTACTGAACCGTTTCTCATCTGTAAGCCTGGTTCCTTAAGAGGAAGAACTCAACAGAAGAGTTGGACCCTGGCTCTTTCGCCCTCTTAGCCGAGGTGTCATTCACCGACATCGTGAACCCCTTGCCCAAGTTCGAGTCTCACACACTCGTTTGAGAGCAAGGCGTTCTCGAGCTGAGCGACCTTGTCCCAACAGCGACTGAGCCCATCAGGTACTGAACCCTTTCTCTTTGCAAGTGTTTTTCCGGTATAGGAAAATCTGACAGTAGAGTTGGGCCAGGGCTAAACTCATCGCCTCTTTTGTGCCTGAGCCCATCGGGTACGGAACCCTTTCTCTCTGCATGTGTATTTCCGGTATAGGAAAGCTTGACAGTAGAGTTGGGCCAGGACTGGCATCTTTGTCCTTTTCTTGCCTGAGCCTATCGGTTACGGTACCCTTTCTCTTTGCGAGCATATTTCCGGTATAGAAAGACGTGACATTAGAGTTAGGCCAGGTCTTTTTGCTTTGCTAGACGCCCATTATTAGGTATTGGTCTCTGACTATAAGGAAATCAAGTAACTAGAAGCTCGTCACGAGCTAACAGAGCTTGTAGTTCCCATTTCCGTAATCGTTTCCACTATCTATTTGCAATTTGCGCTGCCCTCTAGCGCTGTTCTGCCATTTCATTTTTTCCCATTGTACTCAGTGTGAAATCTATCTGTCTTTCACCATTCATTCACCTTTTCATGCTTTTTTTCATTGGCCGCCCCTCCAATGTTCGGACTGGGCTAACTAGCTTCACTGTATGTTGACAGTGTCACTGTATGTGGTTGGTGGTGTCAGAGATATTGTCTGTCTTTTATGCATTCAAATCTCTTTCCATCTGCTACCTCCACATTTTTCGGACACGATCCCCAAATGATTTGGCCAGAATCAGCTCGAGCTGCTGTATTTCTGTTTCCAGGGTGCACCGCGAGGAGGTACATTTGGGATCTTGGTTATCTGCTAACCCTGGGTCCGCCGAGAGCAATGCGTTCCCTTTGCACCCCATTTCAACTTAATGAGATATAAACGATCGAAGATATTTCTAGATAATGAGAAATGAACGAACGACTAAGAAGAATTATAGTTATATGCTCAGATATAATAGAAAATTATGTCTCACGTGAATAGCAGAAGTCCATGATCAATATCTGGTTTGTAATATTAGCATCATGAATGAAAAACCGAATCAGATCCGACAAGGTTTTACTCCACAACAGCGTTACAAACATAGACACAACAGCGTTACAAACTTAGACACAACAGCGTTACAAACTTAGACACAATAGCGTTACAAACTTAGACACAACATCGTTACAAACTTAGACACAACAGCGTTACAAACTTAGACACAACAGCGTTACAAACTTAGACACAACAGTGTTACAAACTTAGACACAACAGCGTTACAAACTTAGACACAACAACGTTACAAACTTAGACACAACAGTGTTACAAACTTAGACACAACAGCGTTACAAACTTAGACACAAAGGCGTTACAAACTTAAACATAAAGATCCTTTCATTGTTAGGTGGATTATCTCGACACTTTTTCAGAGACAGATTGTTCTTAATTGTGGGAGTTGGTCTTAGGATCCAACAGTCATAAACCCGGGACTACCACAAGGTCACCTCGTCCCCAGTATTATTTAATGTGTATACAGTTCAAATTACAAGCTGTCAGATTGCAGGTCCGAGGAGAACTATGTCCTATGCTAAAAACATCTTGGTATATAGGCAGGTCAGAGATAGAAAAATAATCGCCATGAATTTGCAGAGGGAGTTTGATCGTATATGGGATTGGTGCAGTAATTATGGAGCTTTTGTTAATCCATCAAAAGCATCGATAACAATTTTCCTCCTAAATAATCACATTGTAAACACGCTCACGCCATCGGTTACTTTGAGAGGGGATGTCCTCGAGAGAACGAGCACAATGACGTAATTGGAGTACAATGACGTACATAACGTTGGACCGAAGTCTGAGTTTCAAAGATCATGTTGACCACATAATTGTAAAGGCTTATAAAAGTCTTGAGGCGATGAAAATTATGGCTGCTGCTCAATGTGAACAGAGACTGCTATTTCTGTTGTATCAGGGATTGGTAGTGGTGGTGGTAGAGTACGCACTGGAGATTCTAAGACTGGGTCAGACTCGAACAGAAAGATTGGATAGAATCCAGAATGAGGCAATGCTTATCATTTTGGGGTGTACGAAATACGTCGGCATGGGATATGCGATACTTACTGGATTACCCAACTGCAGAGCAAAGAATACAAATCTGCAGGGCGAGGGACTACCTACAAGTCACCGCTGATAAAGAACCTCCTCTACATCCTGAAATTCTCAAAGTGAAAGGCAGTCGACTTGAGAGAGGGAAGTCGTGGATGGGGCGCGCAGAGGATTTTATACAGAATGTGTGCAGATTGGAAGACGTGCTACCTGGTGCGGGATGGAGTCGTGCGCCCTTAGATTGTCCGACAGCATTCAAAGTAATAATAACACTCAATAGAGAAATGAGGGAATGGTGTCCGACAGTGATGGAGGTACTCGCTCTAATCGGTGAAAATTCTAGGGAAGGTGTATAATTGTATATACAGATGGGTCGGTTGAGAGACACATCAGAAGTGCCTGGGTCTTCACGGCTCAAAGGTGGGGGGAAAACCATCAGAGAGGAAAGTGATGCTTTCGCTCAGACGACAAGCAGCATGACAATGGAGGTTTTGGCAGTAACCAAAGCTGTGCAATGGGTCTGCTCGCAGACTATCTGCGATCATGCCTGCCTACTCATTGACTCGTTGAGCATGGTTGTAAAAGTTCATGCGTGGTACATTCGTGAACAGTGGTTGGATGCAGTGAAGAGTTCCTGTATGCGTAAAGCGACTTTAATTTGTGCTCCGGGGCAATGAGAGAGCAGATAAGTTGGCTGTACACGCTACTACTACGGCTGTTGGTGGAGCGATGGATCGAGCAATTTTGAACGCTCTACGGGAAAACGCACGAGCAAATGAATGCATATGTGACGATGACTCTTGTTCCATGTCTAGAATAAAGGAACTTGGTTTGAAATTTGGTGTCGCTAGAAAGGAGTGGTTTCGTGGGCAAGAAAAAATGATGGTCAATCAACTGCGTACTGGGACCGTCAGTCAAAGTGTAATGGCGGCTACACCCAAGGAGAGATCTGAGCACCTATGGACTTGTCCGGAGTGCTGTGAAGATGATGCAACGACTAACTAACATGAAGATGGCACAAAGGCAGGATACCCAAGGCGGAGCGGCAGAAAGGATAAAAAAAAACAACGATATTCAAAATTGAAATGCTGAAACACAATAAGTCAGATATAAAAAGGAGATATATTGTGTGGTTCAAGTAAAATGTACTTCTTATGGTGAGGTACTCCTTTTCAACAGAGGACAATAGTCAAATTTAGTTATATCAAAGCTTTACAACCATCACATAATAGTGGATGTCGCAGTTCTGGTAATCTAGTCACCACCACGATCTCTGGTTTATATGTTAAAAGGTACATATAGAGAAATCAATGCTGCAAATGTTGAGTCACACCATGTATTTACTACAACAGACCAAGAACTAATACAGATTTTAGTACTAATTCCTATAACTGCAGTATATATATAACTGCTGATAGTGCTTGCTATCAGAATGTGTTAGCTTAATAGAATAATTACTTCCCATGCTTGCATTGTCAAATATCGGAGCTATGCAGTACCCAATTCTTTAATAAGGGGAAACACTCTTGGAATTCTAATGTTGTTCATTAAACTCCTAAACCCCGCCGAAAACGGATGTGTTGGGCCATTGGCGCAAATAAAAACGGCAACACAAAGCATTTCCATTCTCTGGACTACATCCAACTGGAAATCTTGTAGTACCATTGTCCTGTTACAAGAGATATCCCGTGGGAGTTTGAGAATGAACGCTGAAGAAGAAGGAGAGACTCCTAACAACTAGGTGTAGATGGAGGTTATAGTATTTTTGCACATAAATACGACAGTTGGCATAGGTAGATAATACAAGTAATGACTACTCAAAACAAAATACAGGTAATACAGGTAACGACTTCCCAAAACAAAGTACAGGTAATACAAATAATGACTTACCAGAACAAAATATAGGTAATACAAGTAATGACTTTCGAAAACAAAATACATGTAATACAAGTAATCACTTCCCAAAATAAAATACAGGTGATACAAGTAGTGACTTTACACTACAAAATACAAGTAACACAAATAATGGCTTCCCAAAACAAAATACAGGTAATACAAATAATTACTTTCCAAAACAAAAATACAGGTAATACAAATAATTACTTTCCAAAACAAAATACAGGTAATACAAGTAATGACTTCTCAAAACACAATACAGATAATGACTTCCGAAAACAAAAGGTACTTGAAAACTTCCTAGCCAACATTGTTCATGCAATATTAAAACTTTTTTTGCACACGAAGTTTTGATTACTAATATCCCACTAATATTCAGGCGTGATCCCGATGTCTGAAAGGAGAGCAACGAATATTATCACTGTAACTGCCACTCATGTTATAAGAGGTGACTAAGGATTTTTCGATTGTGGAGTTCGTTGTCCCCGCCCATAGATTGTCACAGTTATTGAGAAGCCATGCTGAAGTCGGATATGTCAAGTAAAAAGACACAGAGATCGCAACTAATCTGTAAACCATGAAACGGCGTATGCCGTTCGCTGGACTGTATCCCATTAATTTGCAGGAGCGTGAAAAATAATGCAGAAGAAGAATACACAGGTAAATCTTTGTGGTAGAACTTTAGTCTATATTCACATTCAACTTTGAGTGAATTTATGTAGTTGTGGGTCAAAGTTCAGTTCTAATTTGATTAAATACATGACCCTGTAATCTCTCTTCATTTACAACCTTTACACATGGGGTATACATTGATAACAGCCACGATAAAAGATTATTATCACTGATTTTTTATCCTTGATTAGTCACAGCACTGGGGACATTCCCATATATACTCTGCTTGTCGTTCCGTCAGCCATCTAACAGTGTATAAGCAGCTTAGTGTCCCAGTCAGTTGCTGATTACGCGTTCTTCTGATCTTTTCGGTGAGGAAGTTCTTTCTCCTATCGCCTCTAGTAGCTCCCATTTCTACTATTCTATGAATATGTACATTGTCTTGTTCGACCTCCTCCTCGTCTTCTCGTAGTGTTCTTATTGTCACTTATTACTAATATAACTAATAAATAGTGCAAATATCAAATGTAAAGTAATGTCTTTGAGAAATAGCAAAAATACAATAGAACAAGAACTTGTCTACGTTACGGTTCTATAGAGACCTTTATCACTAACAGATAACGGACTAGAAATACACACACACACTACGATCAATACAATTGGATGCTCTTGCAGGCATATCTCATTGTATTTGAAGGAGGCGTAAACATGTTTAGTTAAAACAATAGCGGAACGTGTTTGAATTTTACGCACCGTATGACAAAAATCATATGAGATCAAAGGAATGCTACGAAAAAATGAATCTGAGTTTCACGTCAATGATGCTAACTGTACACACACACACACACACACACACACACACACACACACACACACACACACACACACACACACACACATACAATCAAACAAAATAGTTCACATTTGTAAAATGTCATACAGACATATAAGAAGATATGTCCATATATCAGCAGCGTCGAAAACTAAAGGGGGGAGGGGTGGGGTCAGTAGTTGACAAGGGGAATGGTGGTTACATAAAAATGGATGAAAACAATACTGTAAATTCATATATATATATACGCATATGCACAAACATTTAGATATATATATATATATATATATATATATATATATATATATATATATATATATATATATATATATATATATATATATATATATATATATATATATATATATGCATATATATTTAGGATATACATTTCTAAAAGAACACTCAACCACCAGTCGCTACACCCTGTGAGATTTACTGGAACCAAGATGTGAGAATCTATGGGTGTGTCCGGTGTAGAAAGAAGGTAATGAACATACCAAAACCTACCTAGCTCTCACTTCCTATGTGATGTGGGGTGGTTTTCAAGATCTTTATTTCATACCCCGAAGACTTCAACTCTCGGTGGTCTGCAATGTTTTGAGAAGATGCCTCCAATATTGTTACTACTTACAGTTGAATAAATACGTATATAAAAAGAGAAGATGGGTGCAATTTTAGTGATAGTACCTAAACTCTACATCCGTGTACACAATGTTGGCTATATATCTAGTCTAGATAAGACATAAAGAAAAAATTGAAACACGGCTTCATGAAATCATCTTGGGTAGGGGGCCAGGGAAGGACACATATTTTACGACGATATGTAATAAGTATAAAATAAGAAGTATTGGAGAGATTTTATGTTTTTTCTTTCGGTCCCAGTTGAGTCACATACGGAAATGTGTTCCGAAAAGGGCGGCATATGGCGATATTAGGTTGAGGATCACTGATTTAGATGAAGTATTGGTATATAAAACACTATTACATTGCTGTACAATAACACTAAGGCGTATACATTTTTTTGTTTACAAAAATAAACGTTGTATACAAGTTTCTGAAATATCATCCTCACTTTCTCAATGGTTGTAAATTATTTAATGTATGTAATAATAACAAAATATGAAAATGTAAGAAATCTCTGCTTCACTGAGATGGAGGAGAGGAGTTTTTTTAAAAATATTTCTACCGAGAGAGAAAGAGAGAGAAAGAGATAGAAAACGACAGAGAGATAGAGAGGAGAGAAGTTACTTAAGAGAAGTTTTACCGTCAAGCGTTACATTGATAATCAAGGGACCGACTTGACTATTAATCTGGTCAGTGACATACACCTCAAATATGACTGCTGGATTGCATTCCAATGATAGATCATTGATTGCCTGTATCACACCGTCGTCTCATGAAATATACAAAAAAGCAATGTTTATGTAAATGTCATATTTAGTTTTTGTGACAAATTAACATCAGCAAATCACTAAAAATGCACACTTTATTGCTAAATGTTATAAACACAAAAAAACATTAAAAAAATTGCACACTATTATTTTGCTAAAAGACATACAAACATAATAAAGAGCTCACTCAAGAATATCATGAAAGCAAAGTAGCTGACAACCAACAGGAGTAATTACTTTAAATAAATGACGGGTGGTTCCTAAATAAAATCATAAAAAAAGAAAGCTACATTATTTTGGGCACTTAAAGAGCCATGATGACATCGAAAGGATTATTCTGGAGGGTAGAGTGCCAGGGAAGTGAAGAAGTGGAAGACCAAGAAGACGATGGACCAGTGATAACAATGAATGTATGAGTATGTCTCTGGCTAATGCAGGCCTGGACAGAGAGGCGTTCAGAGAAAGTGCGTCGCAGACAACGTTCTGAAAAGAATGTGTCACTTGATATATATATATATATATAGTAGTTGATAATATCATGAGAGTATAGTAGTTGATAATATCATGAGAGTATAGTAGTTGATAATATCATGAGAGTATAGTAGTTGATAATATCATGAGAGTATAGTAGTTGATAATATCATGAGAGTATAGTAGTTGATAATATCATGAGAGTATAGTACTCTAAATGCATTTGATGTGGAAACTATCATGTAACGTTGTAATGGCATATATGAAACAGTCCACATACTTAAAGACCTGACGTCATCAATATTCATATCACCACCTAAGAAGTCCAGGGCTATGGACTGTACAGAAAATAAAAACAATAAGTTTGATGTGTCATATAACTTAAATATTACTTAAGATAATCCATGAAAGAATAAAAAACAAGATAGCCACTGAGGTTGGCGAAGAGCAATTCGGTTTGAGGAAAAACAAAGGAAACAAAGAAGCAATACTTAGTATCCGACTGTTGATAGATAAATATGTAGAAGTCCAAAAAAGGATCTACATTTCCTTCATAGACTACAGAAAGGCCTGCGTTAGTCCAACATAAAAAAAATTAATCAAATGTCTTCAAGAAATAGGCATAGATGGAAAAGACATCAGGCTAATTAGAAATATATACTGGGAACATACTGCATCAATAAGGTGTGAAAATAGTTACTCACCATACATAGAAATAAGAAGAGGGGTAAGACAAGGCTGCATTTTATTACCAAGCCTATTTAATATCTACACAGAGAATATCTTTAAAAATATAGAAGAAATACCAGGACTCAAGATCAATGTGAAAATAATAAACAACCTTAGATATGCAGATGACACTGTTCTTTTGGCAGAAAGTGAACATGAACTACAAAGACTAATAGATCAAGTTGATAAATCAAGTAAAGAATACGGACATTCAAGTGACATCGAGGAACGTATGATAATGTCTATTGATAAATATCCAAATAAATAAATATATGTAATATCTATAATAAATATAATAAATATTTATAATAAAATAAATATCCAAAACACAAAAACCATGGTAATCAGCAACGTGACAAAAAAACAGGTGCTAAACATAAACATACACGAAGAGAAACTATAGGAAGTAGAACACTATCAATATCTTGGACACATAATTAAAAATGACGGCAGATACGAAACAGAAGTTAAAAGGAGAAAAGGAATGGTTAAAAGTACTTTCAATGTTAACATCTAAAATATTAACATCTAAACATATTACAAACAAGTTTAAAAGGAGAATTATAAAATGCTACATGTATTGTATATTAATGTATGGCCCAGAAACATGGACGATAAACAAACAATTAGAAGACAGAATTTATGTCTCTGAGATGTGGATATATAGAAGAATAGGGAGAACATCATGGAAAAGAAGAAAACAAACAAAGATGTTCTAAAAACACTTAATATGAAGAAAGAATTATTAAGGGAAATAAAGATCAGGCAAATAAAATATTTTTGGGACACATTAAAAGATATGACGCAGTGTTGAAGATCTTACTTGAGGGTAAAGTCAAAGGGAAGGGAGCAAGGGGTAGGCAGAGATACAAATTGGAGAGTAACATCACAAGATGGATAGGTTACAGTCTAGCAGAATGCACCACCAAAACAAGAGACAGGTGATATTGGAGGTCAGTTGCAGCCAACATTCGTTGCGTAGACGGCACTTGATGATGATCATAGTTGTCGATAATATCATGAGAAAAATAGTCTTTCGATGATGAATACAGAAATATCCTACGAATATCATGGACAGAGAAAAAGAACAATGAAGTTTTGAAATTACTGAAACTAAATAAAGAGTGGCTTCTAAATACCAACATAAGAAGGAAGCTACAGTATTTTGGATACTTAAATCGACATGATGATATAGAAAGTCTGATTCTAGAGAGCAGGGAAGAGGAAGAAGGGGAAGAATAGGAAGACCAAGGATGATGGATCAACGACATCGAGGAATGTATGCACAAGTCTCTGGCCAGTGCAGGCTTGCCTGCCCGGAACAGAGAGGTGTTGAGTATCTCCAGTTTCCACGACTAAGAGAACGTTCTGGAAAGAATATTTTATTTGGTATATATATATTAGTCTTTTGGAATGTCATCAGTAGTTGGGAACATCATGTGAGTATAGTATATGGGAATATTATGAGAGTATATTGTTCAAGAAAGTTATCATCCTTCCATGTTGCCATACGATATTATTGTTGTATTATTGATGGGCGATAATAAATATAGTCTACAATCCATGACAATCTGAGCTACAACAGCAACTGCTACTGTTAATGCTACTATTACACCTACTACTAATACTATTACTGCTAATACTACCTACTACTACTAATAATATTACTGCTAATACTACCTACTACTACTAATACTATTACTGCTAATACTACCTACTACTACTACTACTATTACTGCTAATACTACCTACTACTACTACTAATATTACTGCTAATACTACCTACTACTACTACTACTACAAATATTACTGCCACTAATACTGCTACACTACTACTACTACTTTTACTATTTCATCTTTTCTGGACTTTCTTTTCCTTTATATCACCATACTAAACATTTTCTATATCGTTCTTCATATCTCATCCTCACACGCATACTTCTATCATATTTTCAGATCTCATCCTCACACGAATACTTCTAACATATTTTCATATCTCATCCTCACACCCAAACTTCTATCATATTTTCATATCTCATCCTCACACCCATACTTCTATCATATTTTCATATCTCATCCTCACACCCATACTTCTATCATATTTTCATATCTCATCCTTACACCCATACTTCTATCATATTTTCGCCCACTATTCATCAGCAAATGTTCGCTAATATTCCCTTCATTGATCGCTGGTTCCATTCAAAGTCTGTTTATTTTGTAAGTTTCCCGATCTTATAATACATTGGCGACTGTGTGTTATCAGAAAAAATTGCAATTCCCCATGTTGTTCACGTCATTAGAGGTATCCTGATCTTTGCTCTCCACTATAACGGCGCATGTTGAACTGCTTCGACTGTATGATTCGACTTTTGAGAAGGAATTAACCCATGTATCTTCTGTGTCTTGAAAGTGGATGTGTCAGTTCAGTTCGTGATATTGTAAACTATAAGAACAGCTACAGTCACCACAATCATCATCATCATCATTGTCACCGCTGTCATCCTCATTACCACCACTATCACCACCATCATAATCGCCATCATCCTCATTACCACCACCATCACCACCGCCATCATCATCATCATCATCACCATCGTCATCATCATTATCACCACCGTCATCATCATCATCATCACCACCGCCATCATCATCATCACCAACGCCATCATCATTATTACCACTGCCATCATCATCCCAACGACCATCATATCACCACCATCATCATCCTCACCACCATAATCAACATGGCCATCACCATCATAATAATCACCACCAACATCTTTACTATCATCATCACCATCGCCATTACCATTACCGCATCCATCACCATCACCATCATCATTACTACCACCACTGCCATCATCATCTTCATCCTCATCATCATGACCACCACCGTCTGTATCATCATCATCATCATCTTCATCATTATCATAATTACCAAAACCATTATCATAGTCCTTTGACGCAGTTCTACCAAAAGCTTATTGTTGCCTTGTTTTTTTGTTTATTGCATACTTACATTCCCCGATTTTAAAGTTTCCGTTATCTGGCTTCACTATCATTGTATAGTGCAAGAGGTCTCCGTCAACGTCGCTAGCTGTAACCGTATAGATGGCAGTACCAGATTTTACCCCTCTTGCGTTCTTGACAATATAGGACACTGCACGTATTAAGAAGAGAAAATTTGTACA
This sequence comes from Meghimatium bilineatum, assembly GCA_034231615.1. Classification (NCBI taxonomy): domain Eukaryota; kingdom Metazoa; phylum Mollusca; class Gastropoda; order Stylommatophora; family Philomycidae; genus Meghimatium; species Meghimatium bilineatum. Next base: position 17,146,936 of record CM067306.1, on the reverse strand, counting down.
AATATATATACAATGAGCTGTTTTTTCTTCTTCTAGACAATATCTGTAATGAGGTAACAAGTAAATGAGAATGATGAGGACGATAACAATAATGGTAATGGTGAAGATAATGGGGGGTGGCATCTGATTGTCTAGCAGAAATCAGAAAGAGGTTATTATTCGTCATTCACAAACGTCGTCATCGGGTGGTGTATCCTTGTTATGATGTAGCAGCAGACATCACAGCCTTTGGGAACTATTGCCGATGTTCCGGCTATTTTGTATGTAATATTTAGATGGTATTTAGATGGGTCCACGATCTCTATGAAAAAAAAGTTTGTTGAGGATATTTGACAAGTATATGACAAGTGGAAGCTGGGCGGCTCGCATAAAACAGAGAAGACAAGGTTCCAGATAACCACGTTATATACAAGAAGAAGAAGACAGTGATAGAAGCTCGGCGAAGTACGAGTTTATCACTCTTGTTCCCTATGTGAGACAGAGGTGATTTACTTTCATTCCTAGATTGATGTTTCTCCCTTCAATATGTTGCATGGTGAGATTTACTTTCAGTTCTAGGTTGATGTTTCTCCCTTCAATATGTTAGATATTGCAATTTACTTTCATTCCTTCTTCTTCTGCGTTCGTTCTCAAACTCCTGCTGGATCTCTCCTGTAGCAGTACTACTAGATCTCCAGCAGGATGCAGTCCAGAGAATGGAAATGCGTTGTGTCGCCGTTTTATTTGCGCTAATGGCCCGACACATCCGTCACTTCAGTTCGAAAGCCGATATTCCTTTTGCCGGTGTTCTATTTATTGTCCAAGTCTCGCAGCCGTATGTTGCAACTGGAAAAATGTATGATCTAAGAAGTATAACTTTTGTCTTTTTATAACAGATTTTCCATATATTTTTCATTTCTTTTAATTTCGTTATCGTTATCGCTAATCTTTTCCTAATTTCCATTGTACAATCACCTAAGCTTTTTGTATTTGTACCCATATAATCAAAATTGTCGACGATTTCCAGTTCCATGTTGTCTATTTTAATTCTTGGTGTTACTTTGGTTTTATCTGTTTTCATGATCTTGGTTACTAGACATAGAGACCAATGAAAATGACAAGTTGCTGATCCAGCGGTCAATGGGCTCATGCCATTTGACCCAAAATGACAAGTAAAATCAGGCTGTTCTCAAATGCACCAACAGCTCTTATATATATATATATATATATATATATATATATATATATATATATATATATATATATATACCGACAATCGCGATGGCGCCACATAATCCATCAATAGTTGATTAGCAATATCCTGCACATGATACGCTTCAAAAATTATTATGTTAATGTTTTATATGTTTCAACCTAGGACATGTTAGAGTACATAAACTGGACTGTATTAGTGTATGATGTTTCAACCTAGGACATGTTAGAGACATAAACTTGACTGTCTTAATGTAAGATATGTTTCAAAGTTGGGAATATTAGTGTACATAAACTTCACCGTATTAATGTTTAATTATAAAATGTTACCCAGTATTCAAACTATAGTTTTCCAGCATTCAGGGCAGTTCTACAGGTGTTAGTTCCACTCACTATTTGTGATTACCGCTTCAAGATGATACTCATTCAATCATAAAAGTTGTTTTATAGGTATCTCTCACGTAGTAAATATGATATGTTACTTGTGATCCTAAGGTCTTGGGTTTGATTGCGGCGGTTTTCGTAGATTGCACTGGGTTACCGTTTGAAGCAGAGGTGTGGGGGCCGTAGATACTCCCAGGGAAATCTAAACAATAAATAAAAAGGTATTGGGTTTTTTCGTCAGTAATTCATCTATTTCAGTTTTATTGTGTGCTGAAAATCGTAAATTATTTTAGATACCCATTGGCACAGTTACTAGTACCAAAAGTCATGTTTTGATTTCCGGGGGGGGGGGGGAATCCCAAATAACTCCCTTATCTACGGTTTTGCGAGAAGTTAATGTGACATGAGTATTACTATTTGAAGGCAGTATGCTGATAATGATCACTGATAAGGGATGAATACATAAGGGAAACCCTGAGTACAATAGAGTAAAATCTACATGTACTTTGATCATGTGATCCTACATTCAGATATAGCCTATCATTATGAATATCGACAAACACTCCAGATGTATCATACATCTACTAATATACTGTTGCATTTAGTTACAACATAATGAAGCATTCAAGAATGATAGCATCTGCCACATAACTCAAACAGTACCAAAAGGTCCGCTGTTGTTGAAGGTCGGTGGTGAATTTGTTGTTAACCGAACATCTGTAAGCCATGATATTATGTCTCCTTTTGTGTTCGAACAAGTTATGTTCAGTGTGTACATACGCTCTCTGGCAATATTCAACGTTCCAACGTTGGGTATGTACTTCAGGCACCAGTCTAGGAAATAAATAACAATAGTTTTTTTCAAAGTCTACCCATATGTGTGTTTGTCTGTCTGATATAT
>CM067306.1:17027844-17144360 GCA_034231615.1 Meghimatium bilineatum | reverse complement strand
ATATCGGGGGCATCAACACCGGTCTCTCGTGTTATGGTCTTGCATTCAAGCAACCTAAACTAGCGGTCGTTCCGCCAGTTTAACGATATAGTGTCATGCGCTGTATAGGCTTAAAGGTATTTGTCAGGTTACAGTCAATTCTAATGTCAACGTAGAGGTATTTCTCTGGTTACAGTTAATTCTAATGTCAACTTATAGGTATTTCTCTGGTTACAGTTAATTCTAATGTCAACTTATAGGTATTTCTCTGTTGCAGTTAATTCTAATGTCAACTTAAAGGTATTTCTCTGGTTACAGTTAATTCTAATGTCACCTTAGAGGTATTTCTCTGGTTGCAGTTTAATTCTAATGTCAACTTATAGGTATTTCTCTGGTTACAGTTAATTCTAATGTCAACTTAAAGGTATTTCTCTGGTTGCTGTTAATTCTAATGTCAACTTAAAGATATTTCTCTGGTTGCAGTTAATTATAATGTCAACTTCAAGGTATTTCTCTGGTTACAGTTAATTCTAATGTCATTTCAGTTTCAACATCCCACAGCACGATATCTAAAAGTTTTAGCTGGAAATTCCACACGAGCTATATAACATGTTTCCATGGTGCGCCACGTGAAGGCACGTTTAGGACCTTGGCTATCTTCTAAACCTGGGCGATGCAAAACACTTTGCATTCCACCGCATTGCTTAAAGTATGTTTTATCTTTGCTTCCGGACTTATGGGTGTAAAGGGAAACGAACTAACAGACAAGTTGTCTTGCTTTCCCACCATAACAGATATTCAGAATAAAAAAATAGCAGACATAATTAATGTTCGTGGTAATTATGTATGTTCGAGAGATTTCGAGGTTCAGAAGCATGAGCCAGTGTTGAGAATGTGCGAACGTGGAGTGGAGATCGACGTAATACGGAGAGAACAATTACACAAATTTCAACATAAAGACTCACTAAACGCAGAGCTGGAATCATCAGCCGTTATGCCCTGAGAGATTTACTGAGGCAGAGATATGATCACATACGTAGATGTCCCGTGTGGAAGATGGCAAGCAACATGCCTGAACCTAAACATAAACTTAAATCTGGGTTTTACTAATGAATACTGTAACGTACATGGGTTTTACTTATGAATATCACCCTCTCTGAGTAAAAGGATCCGTCAATAGACATTGCGCTAAGCCGAAAACTGAAATCTTCTGGGTATGAAAGAAGGCTCAGAAAAATCACGCTGCTGCACATAGGAAGTAATTCGCCCGCAATTCCTGAGGTTCTAAAAAAAAAACATCAACAAAATACAACTGATGGATACTGTAACATATCTGTATTTTACTGTTGGATACTGTAACAAGTCTGGGTTTTACTAATGGGTACAGTACCTGAGTTTTACTGATGGATACTGTAACATACCTGAGATTTAATGATGGATACTGCAACATACCTGAGTTTCTCTGACATATAGTGTAACAACCATGGAACTTCTTGTAAATGTAAGTGGTGATGTCTGCTAGCGAGAAAAAGAAGAAGATATTGCCTTGATTATCACAAGTGTAACGTATGAGATATAAAAGATATAAAAAGACAACAGTTAATGAACGTGGTCATGTATATAGCTGCCTAGACAACATAAACAAAAAAATCAAAGTAATGCTGACGGTGACCAGCATTCAGATTGGTAAATGGGATAAACGCAGTGCGGGCTACCAGCGACGACAGCTGTGCTACCTGAAGTGATGAACTTTCCTTTCTCTTCTTCTTTCTTTTCGCTTTATACCCCTTTATGCTTTGCTGCGTCAGGTGTAGAAGAGTTATCTATAGATGACATTTTCGTGTGCCTCATATATATGTCTTTTCGTTGATTCTTTTATTTCTGTAATCCATCTTTTGCATTGTCTGTCCCTGACTTTATATCCATCATGCCTATATAGTAATCTGATAACTCTCTATTGTTTTCTACGAGCGGTACTATTTATTTTCTCGATTCAAAATATTTAATATGCTGACAAAGATCAAAGGATTTCCTTATTAAACACTGGACAAGGTGCCAAAAAATGTAAAGTATATATCTATTGGGTCTAACCAAATATAAAAGCATATGTAAATAAAAATGGCAGTAATACGTTAGACCAGTGTTTTCGAACGTTGTGCCCGGGCCCCATATGGGGCAATTTGATTCTTCAAGGGGCAATTTGATTGTTTGGGGGGGGGGATTCAAGGAGGATGGGATAATATAATTTTTGAATATAAAAAATATGGGTATATGTATATGTTACTATGGCGAGGGGGAAAAGGAATTTTAGAAAGACTTACGTGGGACATTTTAAAAAAAGGTTGGCAAAGGTTAGACAGTTAATCATATAAATACATTTGTTTGAAGGCAAAGCTAATGATACGTGCTTTAGCTAACTGTCTAAGTAACGAACTATTTGACCTACTAACTAACTAATCAACCAACTAACTAACCAACCGACTAAAGAGTTTAACTAACATATTATTTTAATTAACTATTTAACGGTAATGCAACTAACTGTCTGACTAGCTAATTAATTAACTAAATTGTATATTTGTTTATGGGCGTATCGTCACCTGAGATTGTGTGCTGTTTGATAATGACAAATCAATCTGCAGAAGCGCCACAACTACTATCACGAGATCTCTTGCGAACATCATTATTCCTGCAGAGTAAATGCTCATGCTAAAATTACGTTGACAAAGTGTAATACTGGTGAGGATAATGTTAACAGCTACGATACACTTTACGAATATCAGCATTGTGATATTTATTATGGTAACAGTAATGGTTTAAAAGGCTGATAGTTTAGAATATGCTGATGACAGTGGCAATAAAGATGATGTTATTCTTTTAACTTTTAATCTAAACTCAAAACGGGTTTTTCTTGTAGCAGAACAATGGTCCTACTAGATTTCCAGCAAGATGTAGTGTTTGAAATAGAGATCGCCAATTCATTTTACGCCAATCACTGCACACATCCTCTATTCGGCGGTAGAATCTGGTGTATTAAGTGTTTTACTAATTCCACTGAATGATGAACATCATTTACCATAACGCTAGTAGGTCGGCCGTAAGACGCAACTTTTTTTAAACAGTATTGTCTATGCTGCACACTTGCAACAAATATTAGTGCTAGTTACGGTCAACAACGCTTTAAATTTGTGCGGTTTTCTGGATGGCTATAGACCTGACCCACATACATCTAGATACACGCAATGACTAGGTACAGTATAGGTTACGTTTTTTTGGGCCTCCACCCTCTTCGCAAGACATAATTGTTGTAAAGAAGTATGACAGTTTTTCCACGTTCAAGCCGATTGATATGTTCAACACAAATAGCAAATCCTGATACATTACTGGTTATGTCGTTAAAGATGTCATGTATGCTGATGACGTGCTGGTTTGTTGTGTACAAGAATATCTAAAGATTGTGACAATATACAAGTCGAACGTTCATCATCATCATCAAGTGCCGTCTCCGCAACGAAGGTTGGCTGCAACGTATCTCCAACATCTCCTGTCTCTTGTCTTGGTGGTGCACTCTGCTAGACTGTAACCTGTCCATTGTGTAATGTTACTCTCCCACTTGTATCTCTGTCTACCTCTTGCTCGCTTCCCTTTGACTTTACCCTCAAGTAAGGTCTTCAATAGGGTGTCAAAAACAAAAACGTGCAGCCCAGCCAATAGACATCAGATTCGGTGACCTAGGCAGTGGAAAGCAGAAGAGAAGCAGTTTTATTCACCAATCAAATAAATCTAAACAGAGAATGTAAGGAAGAAATATCATCAATAATAAAGAAAATAACACCAACACGTTTCCTAGTTCCGTGGGAATAATATCAAAATCTCACTATCAGAACCACCATAAACAACTACACTATGAGAGAACTGAGTACTCTTCAAAAGATAATAATAGTATGCCACACAATTGAAGACATGTACCCCAAAGAAGCATGGATACAAGTATATACCGATGGATAAGCAACCAGAGCAGTAAATAAAGGGGAGATAGAGCTTACATAAATAAATATCCAGAATAAAAGAAAATCAATCTCACATGTAAATGTGATCATAATCCAATGAGAAAATTGAAATACAATTCATAATTTCTGCACTATTTCACATAATCCAGGGTACAGTGTCGGCATTGATTTATGTAGCCAAAACGTTTAGTATCCACTTCTGGATTTTATTTTTAGTTCTTCATTTGTTGTGAGTTCCATGAATCCATCTTCTAAATTTGATGATCCTGCTGTGTTTACATGTGAGATTGATCTAGAACCCAATTTAATTTGGTATATTCATGTATATAATATTATTGAATCGCTAAATTGAAATCAGCACGGAGAACCTCCAACTATTGGCAGTATGTAAGTAAATCTTACTTTTTGAGAGACACGGCTGATGAATTTAAAAGTAGTTATATTCCCCTCGACCTTGATTCCGCTTGAACAGAATACGTTTTCCCACAAATATATACGCACATATATATACGCACATATATATACCCACAAATATATACCCACATATATATATATACCCACATATATATACCCACATATATACATGCTCTATTTTCTCATTGACATAGAAAACTGACTTCCATTTTTGTCATAGTCAAATAATTAAATAAATTAAATAAAAAATTGATGAGAAAATTGATCCTGTAATACGATAAATTATAATGCAAAATTTAAATTTTAAATGTTTATCCGATCGAATATCACGAAAATAAACAGTTTTTAAATATATATATATTTTTTTTTTAAAAATAAGTAGCCATGGATCCCCTAGACCGTCTGAGTACCCCCCCCCCCCCCCCCCCAATTACTTCAGAACTTACCAGCGCTCTCCTAGAATCCTTTAGCGTTCACTGAGTGAGGAAGCGGTACAGCCCACTTTGGAAACCTATGAAGTACAGGTTTGACCACGTTACAACAGCAGGCCGTTGTAAGTGAAAATCTCCAGGATTTCTTTTGAAGTACTATTAGTTCTCTATATATTTCTAATTGCTACCAATGACAACTTATCACACTGATTAATACGTCCTTAAACTAGTCGTTTTCACCTAAGACGGATGTATCAGACCATTAGCACAAAAAAAACAGTGAAAAGGCAAATTTCCATTCTCTGGATTACATCCTGTTAGAAATCTAGTAGGTCCATTGTCCTAATACAAGAGAGATCCAGCGGGAGTTTGAGAATGAAAGCTGAAGAAAAAGAAGAACTCATTTTCACAAGTATTGATCGAAACTGTAATTACATGACTCTCACCATTAGAAGACATAGGAGCAGAATAAAAAAAAGCCTTCATACATGGTGATTTAGATTATTGCCGTGATGTTCTTTGGCTATTGTATATACTTTGTGCCATCTACAAACGCCGGCTAGAAAAAAAGCACTGATCAATCCTTCTGCCAAAATCGGTTCAAAAGAATCAAAGGATAAATATTGACATTTGTAAAAACATCCATACCAGCAATAGAATTAAATAGATCCAGAAAAAGAGAACTAGAACATATAATAGTGAAATTGCTGCTGCCCTGCGGAGAAAGATCAATTAGGAACTGTTACAGCCTTCTTGCCACAAAAATAGAACTATGTAAACTAAAGATAGAGAAATCAAGACACCTAATAGTGGGTGACTTTAATGGACACTCATCAAGCTAGGGCTATGAGGATATGGATCAAAGAGGTGAAGAGATAGAAGACTGGATGGTGAAGAATAAACTAATTCTAATAAACCAGCCAGACGATATACCAACATTCTACTCCACAGTCTGGAAAAAAACTAGCTCACCAGATCTTGCCATGGCAACAGATGACATAGATATACAAATTACAAGAACAGTAGAAAGTCAACTGGGAGGAAGTGACCATGTACCAATCATCCTGCAAATTTCCAACACAGGAAGTACAGGACAACATAACTTGTCCCCAAGCTGGAACTTTAAAAAAGCAAGTGGACATTCGTCAGTGAACAAACATACCAGTTGTGCAAGAATATCACCCTCACACACAACATAAGCCACAACATCTCACACATAAATAGAAAGATACTCCAATCTGCACAGAAGGCAATCCCAAGGAACAGACGAAGAGAATACAAGCCTTATTGTAGCCTAGAAAATTGCATAACGAGCAGAATGATGCAAGGAATACAATGGAGAAAAACCCTACAGTAGAAAACACAAAGAAATACAATGAAATCAAACACATGTTCAATGAACAGAAAAGAACAAAGATTCAAAAGAGCTGGCATGAAAAGACTAGCATCTTAAACATAACAAAAGACACAAGCAAACTATGGAACATTACAAGAACTCTAAATAAAGCAACAAAGAATTCACATCACAACACTGTCATCAACGAAGTGGGGAAATTCCACACAGGAAAAATGGGCGAAAACATTTTAGCAGGCTTCTATAAGGAAGAAAGCAAAACAACACTCTCTCGTACACGTATCATAGAAGTAACAAAAAAACAAACTTAAAAGAAAACTGAAGAATCAAAATCCAGAGCCATGCATGAAGACACCCTTTATCATCGCAGAACTAAATGGTGCCATAGGAAAACTAAAAACCAAAAAGGTCACAGGAAAGAATGTCATAACCAATGATATGATCAAGAATCTAGGCTCAATCAGTAGAAACAAGTCCCTTACCATCTTCAACCAGTCATGGAGAATTTCCAGACTTATTTCATGAAGCTATCATCATGCCAATAGGGAAACAACAGAAACAAAAACAACCAACAAGTCAAGCTACCGACCCGTCAGCCTCTTGAGCTGCATAGGAAAAGCAATATAACGAATTGCTAACTCTAGACTAATAAAATACATAGAGGCAAACCAAAAACTCACCAAGACAGTCGGCCTATAGGAAAAATCGAAGCACTGAAGACCAGCTCATATATCTAGCACAGGAAATCGAAAATACTTTTCAAAAGAAGGAAAATGTGCTGGTAACTTTTATGCCATTGAGCAAGGACTTCGATAAGGTTTGGAAAGATGGGGTCTTCTTCAAGCTTCTCTAAAACAAAGCTGAAGGCAGGTAAAAGATTTCCTCTGCTACCGCACAGTAAGAGTAAAAGTAGATGGTAAACTAAGCAAACGTTTTACTCTCCAATAAGGAGTACCTCAGTAGGAGTGATCTCTCCTACTCTCTTTCTAGTATTCATTAACGATATTGGAGAGAAACTGTCACATCGTATTTCAAAGGCTCTCCATGCAGATGACTTTACTGCCTGGAGTGTGGCAGGCAAACTATCCACTGCAAAGAACAGAGTGCAGACAGCACTTGACACCCTAAGTGAATGAGCATCTGACTGGGGAGTCCAGAACAACCTCTCCAAAACTGTGACAACTATCTTCTCACTTTCAAACCACCAAGAAAAAGTAAATCTAAAAATAAATAGAATTGAGTTATCAAACGAGGGGAACCCTAAATATCTTGGGGTCAAACTAGACTCACCTGGAAATTACACCTGATAACCACTGAGCAAAAAGCAACCAGGAAACTGAGCAAATTGAAGTGTTATCCGAAAAGTATACATCCGTACAGTCATACCTGTAGTAGAATATGGAATGACAGCCTGGGCATCAGCATCAAAAACAAATACTGATCGCCTATCATAAGTACAAAATGCAGAACTTCTACTAATCTCAGGAGGGATAAAACCACTCCAATTCATGCACTGGAAAAACACGTAAACACCCACCCACTGGATGCCAGAAGAGAAGAATGAGTGCGTGTGCAAAGGAAAAACAATAAACGAATGCTAAACCACCCGATGCATGCGCAAAATTCTAGATCAGTCACAAGCAGGCTGAAGAGAACCGGCTACTGTCACATCTCAAACCATCTCCATCAACAACAGAAAGATATCCTTACAAATCTCCCAACTGAAATTGAAAAACTAACTGATTTTGAAGAGCCGGATAATAGTCTACAAAATGTCTCCATAATAACAGAGGTTCCTGGAATACTTAATAAGGAATACCAGACTCCACCTTAACTAAAAGCATTGACACTAGAGATAATAGAAATAAAATATAATCCAAAGGAATGCACGCATGTATAAACAGATGGATCGATCGGCAGTGGGAGCAGTAAGAAACGGAGAAGGTGGAATTCTTATAAGACTCAAAGACGGGAAGACAATATAAAATACTTTTCCAACCGGGAAATACTCCTCTAACCTTAGAGCAGAAACAGCTGCTCTATATCAAGCTCTGAAAGTGTTCACCGCGCCAGGACCAAAGAAGATAGCTATATTCTCAGATTGCAGATCCCTACTGGAATCAATCCAGAGCAGCAGAAATGAAATCCTTCTGCATAACATAAGACTTGAGCTAAGACATATCCAAAAATCACCAGCTATTTCCCTTCAATGGATACCATTACACTATGGAATTATGGGAAATAAGAACGCGGATGCTCTGTCAAAAAAATAGGAAGCGAAATGGAACAACTCAGACACGCACTATCCTACCGAGAGAAAAATCCAATAATCGAGAGAAAATACACAGCGAAGTGGAAGAAACAAATGGAAGTGGAAGACAAACATAATGCAATACATCACCTCCAAAGATATCAACAGACCATAATATTTTGTCGTAGAAAAGCTCACTGCTGACTGTTGGATCAGCTTTACTGATCTAGGATCTCATACACAGATGAATGCCCATGTGGATCTGGAACCCAGACTCCAGAACAAATACTTCAAGACTGCACAAAATACAAAGAGCAGAGACAGCAGACCTGGCCAGAGGATACACATTTGAGGCAAATGCTATGGGACAGCTGCTCTGACCGGAGACGACAGTGGAGTTAGCCCTGACGACAGGCCTGACAATATGACATGACCACAGATGCTGAATGCAGAAGAAAATATATTTATCTCTAAACATGTATATATTTATCTATATACATTTATGTATTCATCTCTATACAATTATATACATATATATATATATATATATATATATATATATATATATATATATATATATATATATATATATATATACATTTATATATCTAAACATGTATATATCTATCGCTATACATTAATATTATCTCTATATATTTATTTATTTAACTCTAAACATTTATATATTTATCTCTACACATTTTAACGCTTGACTATTATTATTATCATTATTATTATTATTTTTATTATTATTAGTATTATTATTTCGCTCTTAAACTCCCACCTGATTTCTTCTATAGCAAAACAATGGAATTACTAGATTTCCAACAGAATGTATCTAGAAAACGGAAATGCACCGTGTCACAGTTTACTTGCGCCATTGGCCCAACACATCCGACGTATGTAGTAACACTAGTCTAACACTGTAATAATTCCACCTCTATATTTTTGTTTAAAAGATCAATTATAACTCATAACATTGATATATTGATAACATCAAGCTAGTACTGTAACCACGCAAACGTCAGCACACTAGTACCGTAATCATACAACCCAGTACCGTAATCATACAATCGTTACACATGAACAAAATCAACCTACTATTGTAATAAAATCTTCACGCAACAATCATGTATCCTACAGTATTATATCAGAAGCTCGCAATAACTGTTTGGGTTCAAGCATGGTGGGTATTATCCACGATAAAGTTATATCGCTTTTGTTCCTGATTTCCTCATTAGAATCTTTGATATATTCGCCAGTCTTGTATTGCGTTAGCGTAGCGCTCTTTCTGAACAATGACGTGTGGGTTTCTGTAAACATTAGATCACTTTGAATTGATTTTCTCTTGACCTAAGGTTAGATTTGATATGGATTTTCATTCTTTTTTATAAAAACATCTTCAGACATTGCTTATATACAATTGTATCTATGAGGTTTCTACCTCTCAATTCATTCCTTTGAATAGTATACGCCATAATATAACACATGTAATATCGGGCCCATGGCTGAAAGACAAGCAACTCAACAATAAGGTGTATTACCTAAAATTGAAAAATAGGGTTAACATAACTTTCTGTGTATATCTTCGTCTGTGACTGTTTTCAAACTTCTGCATATTTGCCAGTAATCCGTAATGCTGTTTGTCATGGTTTGCAGCATAACCGCGTAGCCGCGATATATGTGCATTTGGCCCGTAACATTCAACTTCGGCAGGGTTTTGGAGTCACTTTGACCCTCTATGGAATAGCTAGCTACTTAGTCGTCAGATGATCATCATGGCACTCTGGAGAAGACCATAGGTGTTCCTATCTCATATTCCGTATGTCCTTCTTCTTATGGTACATGCCGTGTGGCGTTAGTTTTCCACAACAATATTATTTCGTGTGCTGTCAATCATAACCGATACCGATGTTCTCCCATGCCACAATGCAAGCTTATCAAGCATTTTTCTCTTGGTCTTCCCCTACCTCTCTTGCTCTTCAAATTGCCTGTTGTTACAATTATTTCCATCTTTTCTCTTCTCATGTGTCCAAAAAATGTGGACTGTCTCTTTCTGATGCGGGTAGTAGCTCTCTTTTAACTTCTTTCATGATATCTTCATTTCGCGTTTTATCTGTCCATGGTGTTCTAAACATTCTTCTATAAAATCACATCTCTGCTGAGTCAATATAATTTTTCACTTTTCTGCTGAATGTCCAAGATTCAGTTCCATACATGAGAATTGGTTCTATATAACTTCTAAGACCTCTCTTTCTCACCTAAACTGACAAAGATATATTACATTTGATGTTCGTCATCTTGTGAAATGTTGCCTTTACCTGGACAATTGTACATTTGACTTATTCAAATGTACTTATTTACATCTTCCATCTTATGTTCCTAATTCAGCCAAATATTTGATCATGTTGGATTGCTTCAGACAGTCGTTAGATTTAGCTGGGGCTTTCATTCTTCTTCTAAAAGGACCTGCAAATGAACATTATAAACACTTTTCTCAATGTTGTTTTTCGACTCAGTTTATTTGAATGCGTATATGTCATTATAGAACCTGTGTAAACTCGTATTTCCTTCAGCATGTGGTAAATGAATGTTTCTGTCCTGTGTTGGTTGATAACTCTTCTTTTGATTCCTATATATATATGTGTGATGAAACAGCCAGCTCGCCCTCAAAACCCACTATAACGATATTTATGGTAACATAAAGTGTTTTTATAATTTGCTCTCAAACCGAGCAAGTGATGATCTATATTTGTTTATTGAAATTGTTTTTTTATTTAGCAACGCACGGGCGATATATGTGCACTTGATACTGTCCTTTTCCTGGACATATAAATAATCGCAACATTTTTCTGTATGCATAAACTCATGTTGTTTTATTTTTTCTTTACACATAAATGCTTGCCACTATAGTTTTTCTTTACACATAAATGCTACCTAGGATTGTTTCCCGCACACATAAACACTCGATACTTTTGTTTCCTGTACACATAGTAAGGTACATGGGTGCATATGTATTTTTTCATATGTAGGGAATATGAGTGCATGTGATTTTTTTTTCATATGTAAAGTATATGGATGCATGTATATATGTATGACCATGTGTGTGTAAGAACCCATTGCTTAATGGAAAAATACTATTTATGTATATAAGCATGGAAGTTGTTTTTTAAATTTACATCTATTGAATTTAAAAATTAAAAAAAATATAAATAAATAAATAAATAAAAAACAGGGGAAAAAACATTCCTCCACAGAGTCTACAAGACCAACTAAAACCTTTGGATGCCAACAAAAGACCCACAATCATCTATTTCTAGGAGGAGAACCAAGACCAACGAGCCTAACACCAAACGCACCAGGTACAATAAACAAGTCCTTCTTAGGACTACATCCCAATAACCCAATATTATTTTTGTCCTTATAAGGACACTCAGACCAGACCCCAGGTCAAATCACCAGTCCCTAACAGTACAACCCAGGCCATTAAGCCACACTATACGCCATGATATAACTAAAGGAAAACCATTCCACGGTTGAAAGGAGCGTGTCTGACTCTAGACAGACAAATCCACCAACTAACAAACAAACAATTTCCTGTACACATAAACTCTCTCTCGTTACCTTACTTTCCTTTGTACCCTTGCTACCTCAGTTCTCCTATATACAAATACACTCGCTACTTTAGTTTACCTGTTCACAGAAAAACTAGTTAATTTAGCTTTCATGTACACTGAAACACTAGCTACTTTAGCATTCCTATACCCATAAAATCTCACTACTTTAATTTACTTTTACATATCTCACTACTTTAGCTTTTATATACACATAAGCTTTGAATACTTTAGTTTTTTCTTTACATATAAACATTCACTACTTTAGTATTCCTGCACACTGAAACACTCGTTACTTTAGCTTTTCTGTACGTGCATATAAATTATCAATTAAATTCACATAGGAATCAAGAGGATAAATTAAAAATTCTTGGACTAATAATTAAACCAAGTCCGTTCTAACGGCATCGAATCGCCTTGCAACTCGAGTAAACCGGGTTTTCCGTACTTCACTAACCGCAACTCCATAAAAGATGTGATTTTGTCAAGACATTCAAACTGTGTACTCAAGTCACTGAGAACGGACCAATCGAGACACGGACTATTATAACAACAACGAACATCCAGTATTAGTATTGAAGTATCCTCAGTAACACAAACATATAATATCCGTATTCGTACTACAAAGGCCAATAGGTCTTCTTGTTATCATAAATAACATATAGACAGTACAATGTTGCTTCAAATAATTGCTTATACAAGTAAATTCAACTAGGAAGCAAGAGGATAATTACAAATTCTTGATACCAACGGGAATTGGACCAGGCCCGTTCTAGCTTATTCCGATTTTGCGGTTAGTCAAGTACCGAAAACACAGTTTACTGGAGTTTCAAGGCGATTCGGTGACGTTAAAACGGACCTGGTTAATTCCTGTTAGTCTCAAGAACATAAACTCTCACTGCGTTAGTTTTCCAGTACACATAAACTCTCACTACGTTAGCTCTCCAGTACACATAAACTCTCACTAAGTTAGCTCTCCCGTATACATAAACTCTCACTAAGTTAGTTCTCCAGTACACAAACTCTCACTACGTTAGTTCTCCAGTACACATAAACTCTCACTACGTTAGCTCTCCAGTACACATAAACTCTCACTAAGTTAGCTCTCCCGTATACATAAACTCTCACTAAGTTAGCTCTCCAGCACACAAACTCTCACTACGTTAGTTCTCCAGTACACATAAACTCTCACTACATTAGCTCTCCAGTACACATAAACTCTCACTAAGTTAGCTCTCCCGTATACATAAACTCTCACTAAGTTAGTTCTCCAGTACACAAACTCTCACTAAGTTAGCTCTCCCGTATACATAAACTCTCACTAAGTTAGCTCTCCAGTACACATAAACTCTCACTAAGTTAGCTCTCCAGTACACAAACTCTCACTACGTTAGTTCTCCAGTACACATAAACTCTCACTAAGTTAGCTCTCCCGTATACATAAACTCTCACTAAGTTAGCTCTCCAGTACACAAACTCTCACTACGTTAGTTCTCCAGTACACAAACTCTCACTACGTTAGCTCTCCAGTACACATAAACTCTCACTACGTTAGTTCTCCAGTACACATAAACTCTCACTACGTTAGTTTTCCTGCACACATAAACTCTCACTACGTTAGTTTTCCTGCACACATAAACCCCAAAACTACCATTGATATCAATGTTGTTGGTGTTGAATAACGTATTCAAGATACAACTGAACGTCAATTTTCAATGAAATCCATGATGTTTACAAAATAAATAGAAAGTATTTCTAAAGAAATTGTATTATTAATCTCACATACAATATACATGTAACACCCTTCTCATGTAGAAAAAAAACAGCGCATATCAACTATTGAAACACATTTCTCTAAAAATTATATTTATTTTCAAATTTGATCGTTGAATAAAATCAAAAAATGCATATGAATACATTTATCAATTTCAAACTGAAAACGTTGTTAATAACAGACCTCCTACAGTAGAAGAATGTATTCGTTCTGTACATTTCAACGATTTCTGTATGTTCATTGAGTTGATCTTTCTTTGTAAACGTTTCCATATATGAATACATTTTAAAGACCCGAATCCCGCCAGAAATAGTTATGACTTCTTTATTAACCAGTATTAAGACTAGTCTAGTTCGTCCCATTATAACTGCACTTATTTCTATAGATTCGGTAACGGTTGGTTGCTGGTGACGGTGGGGAGTCTCACAGTCTATGTGAACAACTTATAATTGCAGAAAATATGTAATTTAAAATATCGATTTCGTGGACAGTTACCAGACATTCTTGGAAAATCTTTCTAGTTTCGTTTGAAAATCTGATCCATGGCGACTTCAAATGCGATAGAAACTGAAACTAATAAGTATAGAAGTGTGTACTCTGTTCATTCTAAGAATGAAGCAGGTCAGTGATTGTGATTGGCTGTTGGACGCAGAACACATAAAACCTTGTCAATTGTCTATCCCCAGGTGGAAGCTGGTTGATAGCATCCACACTTGCCGCCAAGCGTAGGAGTGGAAGCTATATGTTTCTGTTCAAGGCCAGATGTGACGCCTGAGTCGTACTGAGTCCGTGTTTGTGGAGGGTGATCATGATGTTATCGATCCATCTCTTTCTCTGTCTTCCCTTGGATCTATATCCAGATGTTAGTTTGTTATTATAAGCTCTCAGTTGTATTTGGGAGGGGGCATGGTTGATATGATGTAAGTTCTGAATAACTAATTATGTTAATGTTTTTTTAAATGTCATCAGTTGTATAAAAATCACCTGTTGTCGCGGAGTAATATATGGGTGTGTTTTGACCCACTTCAATCTTAGAATGAACAGTGTATAACTGCTCAGACGAAAAGTTATGTGGTAAGCCCGTGTCTTATTTCTTTTCTTTTCGTGTCCGCTCTGAAACTTCTGCAGGTTAAGGGCTGGTAATTTATGTCATAAATTATCGAAAAGCAAAGGAGAAAGCGGAGGAGGGAAATAAAGGGATTTTAAAACGTTTGACAATTGTTGACAAGGTGTGAGACAAAATTTGAAGTCAAAAATATTGCTTTATACACCAATCAAGTTGTACGAGTTTTAAACATTCTTCAGAAAATTTAAAATAAAACATTTATTTTTCCCCTACTTTTTCTTTCCATTTTTCTGTCCGTTTTAGGTGTTATTATTTTTGTGTTGTTTTTTGTGTCCGTATGTGGTGTTATTATAATATTCTTACATAATTACGAAGTGTCTAAATTTGTCTCTGTTCCTGAGTTGTTGACATTTGTTGACAAACGGAGCAGGGGTCAAACGTGGGTAAAAACTGTGAAATTTATGTAAAATTCGCAGAGTGCAGTCACGAGACAGGCTTTATTGTTTAAAGATTGACAAGAATATTTGCTTCTTTATGTTCCACAGATATACGTTTGAATAATAATATTTATGTTTTTGTACATTTGTGAAAATTGAACAATTACAGTGGAAACGAAGAGAAGAATACAGGTTTTTGAAAACAAACGTTACAGACGAATATTGCACATCCATTATACAGAACATAAAACTAACATACATGAGAAACACACAAATTGCTTTTGCAAGTCAACAAAATCATCTAACGTTTGCGAAATGTCGCATATTAATGTGGTTTGTAAACGTGATGAGGCGTGATTCCCTTACAAAACTATCCTTCATGGAGCAGTTGAGTGAGGTTGCAAGACAATATGGATTTATAATATTAAAGACTAGACATGATTATGATTTATCGCACTTAAACAAGTAACTGAGAGGCATGACGGGAATTATGTGTGGATCTTTTCAGAATGACACACCTACAACACTCAGGCATGACCGCCTCTATTGTGGAAGACGAGCACAGAAAACACAAACATGACCCGAAAAGTTCATTTCGATGATTTCCGTGTTTTTAATTGGTCGGCCTTGTCTATTTTTTGACATACGACTCCAACTATATAAATAGTAACCACCAAAAGCACTTCATTAATCAAAAACGAAACGAGTGAATTTCTAATTAATTCTGCAAAGAGGTCTTATAGTCAATGCAGGATTTACGTATAAGCTACACAAGCTATAGCTTAGGGCCTCTACTTTCATGGGGTACCAAAATAAATTGAGTGAGCAATTGTCGTATATATTTAAATATATTGCATATAAAGGGCCCCATATCTCAAATAACTTAGGGCCTTATCAATTCTAAATCCAGTCCTGCTTATACTAAAGTCGAAGGTCACGCATGGAAGATTATGGGTGTAATAAATGATGGAAGTTACGTCATAGTGGTACTTGAAAGCTTAAGAATTTTCTACACCATGAATAGACAGACACCAGATTAGTTGAACGTGCAACAAGGAGTAAAACAACAATTCTCTCTGTCGCTATATAATTTTCTACACCATGAATAGACAGACACCAGATTTGCTGAACGTGCAACAAGGAGTAAGACAAGAATTCTCTCTGTCGCTATATATATATAAAGAATATCACTAGAAAAGTAAGAAAAGATCAGGAACATACAGATGTTAGTCCTCTGAAAATCGGTTGATAAGATCTCAGAATTTAGATATTTCGGTACCACTATTCTGGCAACAACTGTTGGAATTATTCTATACTCAAAAAAACAGAGTGAGGTCCAGAACTTAAATACAAAGAACACAAAAATCATGACAACAAAGAAAGTCAAAATGTAATCAAAAGTTATATTTGATAACACAAAACTGGAAAATCTCACATAATGAATATTTAGATGAGAGAAGTACCATTTCGGGATATTTTACAGCAACAATCAAGAGAACATTTACAATAGAGAGCGACATTACAGCTAGCTCAAATAAAAAATCTTTACTACTACAACACAGAAGTAAACCGAAATTACACTCGATTAGAGAAAGCATATTCTAAGAAGCAATATACAACCGTGAAATGTGGACACATAATAAATCAGTGTCAGAGATTGGCGCCTGCGAAATTAAATGCTACAGAAGAATATTTAGAATACCATAAACAGAAAAAAAGGAATCAAGAAGTATTAAGAACTATAAACATTCAAGAGAATTGGCTCATAAACAAAAAAAATTTTAACAAGAAAACTGACTGTATGTTCATCAATATAGCAACATGGAATAATTAATGTTGAAATGTATGGTTGATATTAATACGGTATAGGACTGTCGAATACGGCGATAAAAACGGGGATATTTCAGATTCTTTAAAGAATCTTGATTCTTGATTAGAAACTGGCCTCACAGCACGTGGGGCATTCCCATAAGTACTCCGCCCTCTGTTCCAGCAGCCATTCTACTCGATGGTGTTTCGAGTCTAATGCCACCGAAAAAGACGTCAACATCAGGGCACAACTCTGGCCCTTGCGACAGGTTTCTTTGTTGTTCTGCCCACCCACGCCGTGCCCGTAACTAGTTCAAGCACAATATTGGTCTGTCGGAACAACATGATAACTGTTGTCGAAGGTTACGCCTACGGATGTTTAAAGATTCCGTGGCTGCAGCTGATCTACTCGCCGAGTATCACAAGGATTTTTAGAGCATCCATGAAGAAGGTGAGAGAGACTATGATCCGTCACCGCAGTAACTATGTCAGATCCATCCATTGATGTACCTATTGACACTTTGGCCATGCTCGCCAGTATATCAGCTCGATCATTACCATCAATACCCGCATGTCCGGACATGAACATAAGGGTAATATTTTTTATCATATATTGTGTCAATAACTGCGCCACATGACGGCCGACGATTCCCATTTCAAACCTACAGAGAATGTTCATTGAGTTGTTAAGTATGCATCTCGAACTCCTGCAAATTAACAGAATGTAATCCGGATAATATATCACAGATCGTATATCCTCAAGATCTTGAAAACAAATATTATAACAGTATTGTTGCCTGGAAAATGATAAAAATCTATCACATAGTATACGACATTTGGGATAGCTGCTTAAAAAGAATACAAAAATTAGGTGGAAAAACACGATATCAAGATAATAAAAAGATATGGAGATGAACAGGACAAGATATGGTGGCTATTCAGATATGGAGATGAACAGGACAAGATATGGTGGCTATCCAGATATGGAGATGAACAGGACAAGATATGGTGGCTATCCAGATATGGAGATGAACAGGACAAGATATTGTGGCTATCCAGATATGGAGATGAACAGGACAAGATATGGAGGATATCCAGATATGGAGATGAACAGGACAAGATATGGAGGATATCCAGATATGGAGATGAACAGGACAAGATATGGTGGCTATCCAGATATGGAGATGAACAGGACAAGATATGGTGGCTATTCAGATATGGAGATGAACAGGACAAGATATGGTGGCTATCCAGATATGGAGATGAACAGGACAAGATATGGAGGATATCCAGATATGGAGATGAACAGGACAAGATATGGAGGATATCCAGATATGGAGATGAACAGGACAAGATATGGTGGCTATTCAGATATGGAGATGAACAGGACAAGATATGGTGGCTATCCAGATATGGAGATGAACAGGACAAGATATGGTGGCTATCCAGATTAAGATGGAGATGGATTGGATACACGCTCAGAAAACCAGAATAGGGTATAGCTAAAAGAGCAATGATATGGAACCAGGAAAAATGGAAGCGTAGGACCTGGTAACAAATTGAAAAGATATATCATGAAGGACTTTTGACATCACATGTAGTGAGGATGAAAACATAACTGATCAATTGAAACAATTAGTTAATCCTTGTCCACGACATATGCACCTTATAAACATGTGTTTCCTTCTCTGCATTTCTCGTTGAAGAGAAGGAAACAGTTGTGGACATCTATAAACATCTTTGTGATTTGTGTGTAAGTTTTGTAGTCGACAGGTACAGTCAGTCGTTGGGTTCAGAGAGTCAAAGAATTGAACAGCGAAGATATAATCTGCCTGATTGTCCGCGCTGTGGTCGTTCTGCAACATGCACCAACACAGAAATGTTGGGCATTATTCATTTTACGATATTGCAGATGTGATTCTGGTGGATGGTATACTAAAAGAAGTTATAACCAATTCACAAATCTATATTAAGATATTGAAGATCTTCAATGGACATTTCCGCAGAGTTCTGTCACAAAAGAATCCAGCTGACCTCTTCACTCAAGATATTTCGGTCATCACACAAGCCTGACGACAAGAGAAGCAATCACCAAATTGAATTGAACAATTTGACCATATCCACCCCATAGTCATGAACTGAAACTCTCAGATTTTCATCTGTTTGATTAACTTAAAGATAGACTCCATGGGACAAGGTCTTCAGATGATGATTCATACAGCAAAAAATGGCTACACGATCAAGACAAAATCTGGTACGAACAAGGAATACGTGCACTTTTATCTTGGTGACATAAAGCCGTGCTAGTTGATGGGGATTATGTTGAATAGTAGAAATGTTTATATAACACATCCCTATAGATGTGTATTCATTTCATTGTTTGTTTAATGAACAGTTCCGTAGAAAATCGATGTGATGCATTACTTTCTGAATGTCTCTCGTATATATTGGGGATATCCATCCTTTTATTACATGGTGTCGTTTCTATAAAAAAGTATAGCTTGACCAGTTTTGTATTCACAATCTTAAGACTTGTTTCCATGAAAAGCTAGATGTTTTACACAGCCAGATGTTTTACAATGCCAGATGTTTTACCATGCCAGATGTTTTACAAAGCGAGATATTTTACAATGCCAGATGTTTTACAAAGCCAGATGTTTTACAAAGCCAGATATTTTACAAAGCCAACTGTTTTATTACAGACTACCAAACTAATAGAAACAAATCACATTTTACAGGCTACCAAACCATCATTACTATACAGCTTCTATTAAATATTTTGTTAACATTTTATGCATACCTGTACCTAATACAAAAGAAATTATCTGCATTCGAAATAAAATACTATAGAGAGGACATAAGAATATCATGGACAGGAAAAAAAATATAACGAGCCCAAATGGTCGCAAAGATCCGAACACAGAAGAAGAGTGTTTCCTCAAAACTATCAAAAAACGCAAACTTATATATTTCGGACATATAAAAAGACACAATGGTTTGGAAAGATTAATCATGGAGGGAAAGACAGGAAAGAAAACAAGAGGCAGACAAAGACTACGATGGACACATGACATCGAAGATATTCTGAACGGCATGGAAGAAGCTGGGCAGCTCGAACAAAACCGTGAGGTTTACAGAATGGCAGCGAGGACAACGTTCTACAAAGACACGTCACATAGAGAGAGAAGGATAGAGAGAGAGAGAGAACCCAATGTACTTGAAATATTCAGTAAATATAATTGTATCATGGCAGGCACGTAGTTAGCAGGAGGGATGATTTGGAGGGTAGGGGTGTACAAACATCTTACAATCAATACATTAAATTGTCCCATTGAAACGGAATATAAACCTGTGTTTTACGTAAGTCTAATTACAAACATCTTAGCAAAGAGGATCATGACTTGTAGACTACAAAATTAGTTTTTTTTAAAAACACCAAAATCCCCCCCCCCCCCCCCCCACCGTAGCGATTTATCAAAAAAGGTAATCAAATTGTTCATTATAATGGCGATTGAACACACGAAAACGCGCATACATGTATATATGTTTAAATGTATTTGCATTTACCTCCAGACAGAAACCTTATATATGGGCCCGCCTCTGTGTTCTTCACGATGAGAATGTCAACTAACTTATTACTTATTTGCTTAAGAAGGAAGTGTTAAAATGAAACTAGATTTAGAGTCATAAATTTCACAGGAAATGATAACATACCGCGCATAAACCTTTCTTTGCGGCTACTGAGTGTAAAGTAATACCCACTCATATAAATAGACTTTGAATATGTTTACTGAGCTGTAAATTATGTGCCGTATCTGTTTGTCTAGAACAAGAATATTGCCTCGGAGAATTACACACGTGAGCATGTCGTGGATAGTGTTTAAAAGAGCACTGATTATTAAAGTATTTCTCTAGATTAGTCCAGAGGACCTATCCCTTACAGCAGGGCCATTCAACTATATTTACTCGGGGACTAAAATATAGAAAATGGGGATTATCACGGGCCAGATTTATTTTAAAAAACCACATTAAATCATTTTATATATTTAGTATTTTTATAACTATATCGATCGGAGGTCGCCCTATTTGCAACTTGCGTTTCGCTTAATATATTGATCTTATAGCTGGGTCAGAATAATCATTGCAAGAATTAACATCAAAGTTAGAAAAAGTTACCAGTAAGTACGGAATGGAAATCAATTCAGATAAGAGCAAAATCTTGGTAAACAGCAGAGACATAGAAAACCAGACTAATATCATGATGAATAGACATAAGCTTGAAGAGGTGAATACCTTCAAATACCTCGGATCCAGTATATGCAGCGATGGTAAATGCAAAGCAGAACTAAAATTAAGGCTGAAGATGGCTTTAGCGTCCTTGTCAAGGCTAACTGTGATTTGGAAAAGCAACATCAGTGTTGGAGTGAAAATCAAACTGTATAGGTCGCTAGTGCTTTCTGTTGTGTTGTATGGTTGTGAGAGTTGGACACTCACTGCGGATATGGAGAGAAGATTACAGGCTTTCGAGTATAAATACTACAGAAGAATTCTACGAATTTCCTATAGGGAACATAAGACCAATGTGTACGTAAGAAATAAAGTAGAGATGTGTGCAGGTGTCCAGGAGCCATTGTTTTCAATAGTGAAACGACGAAAACTAGCATGGTTCGGACATGTATGCAGGCACGATTCCTTGTCAAAAACAATACTGCAGGGAACTGTCGAGGGTGGAAGAAGCAGAAGTGGACAAATAAAGACATGGACAGATAACATCAAGGAATGGACAGGGCTAGATATTTCCACACTCATCCGCATCGCTGAGGATAGAATTCGCTGGAGGACTCTATGTGCTGAAGCCTCCAATGTGGTACCCCTACGACCCTGAAGGGTTATGGTTTATTGATTGATTGATAACTTTATTTCACTGTTTTAGCAACGATCCGCGGGCCACTTACTAGGCCTCCGCGGACCGGATTTGGTCAGCGGGCCGCCAATTGAATAGCCCTGCCTTACAGCTTCATGCTTCTTATTTGATACCACTCCCCCATTGAGGCCAGCACCTTGAAGTGATTAAGGGGATTCAGCCATCAGGTGCTGGAAACTAAGACTGGTCGGGCAGTCCCACTAGAGCAGGACCACAGTCTCGTCCAAGTAAGCAGGGTGCTGAAGATGGAGTCAACCAACCAAAAGGCGCACAATTAATCAGGATGCCACGTACAAAACACAATGGAAACATGTCTATATCTAATAATATTTATAATGTCTGCCCTATGACGGACGTTCAGGCAGGGACGGTGCCTGGCCTTATACCTCGAAAGAGCCCAACTTCAATTAATGGAGGTCCTTCTTAATTATTCGAGCAGTCAGGATTCAATGGAATAGAAATACTGGCCTAACAAACCAGGACCAATAAAAATAATTCACTGGAATGCTGAGGGTGTCAACAGAAAAAGAGATGGATACAGTAAAAAAAAAATTAGAGCTTGAAAATATTTTATGTGAAGAGCAAAATGTATGCTGTATTCAAGAAACACACATCAGCAACGATATAACCTTTAAAATGAGAGGCTTTTATAAAACCGAAGGGGCAGACGAAAATGTGGAATTCTGACACTTGTTCAAATGAATATCAATACATCTCACCTGGAAGTGTATATAGAATGAGCAGAATACCAGATTCTGCACCTACAAACAGACAGTACATAATTCCATCTACTGAACTACTACTTCCTAAATGATAGACCATTGGCACTAGACACAATCCCAGAAAAAGAATTATGATGTGTGGTGACTTCAACAGCCACTCTCAGAGTTAGAGCTACGATCACATGGACAAGATAGGTGAGGAATTTGAGAGTTGGTTGGATTTAAAAAAGCTCATACTTATTAACCACCCAGCAAACCCACCAATTTTTCACTCGAGAGCATGACACACCACCTCTACACCAGACGTGGCATTCCACTCACGAAGCCTTGAATGGAAATCACACGTGTCGTTGGAAAGCAGCTTGGAGGTAGTGACCACAGAAATCCACAATGAATTTATCAAGGAAAGCAGCGCACTCACTAAGTGGAACTATAAGAGGGTAAACTGGAAAATGTACCAGCATTTAATCAGTGTTCTAGCTAAGGACATAAACGTGGATAAACACGTCATTAAAGTAGTGAGTTAATTTGATATATGCATACCACATGCTGCGAGTAAAACTGTAACCGGGGGGGGGGGGGGGGGGTACGCAAAAACTGCAAGCACGTTGTCCTGCCAGTTTCACAGGTGCCTTATTTTGCACCTTTTGGTCTAGCACGTCCGAATATTAATACTAGCATTAGAAGTAAGGGTGACAGGATTATATGAATCAAAATCTGTTACAGTGGATGATAAAAATCTCTGACATAACCAAATTGGACTAACGTCCTCGGTTGAATGAAGCGTACCTCATCAAAAAGGTACACATCAAATGATCAAATGAACATTGCAAGGTAATTCGGAAACCCTACTGGAATGATGAAGTGAAGAGGCTATGAAATGAGATGGAAACACCTAGACAGCAGGCGGAGAACAGACCTAAGCAAAAACACCAGAACAAATATTAGCGAACAAAGGGTAAATTTCAAAGCCAAACGGAGCAGCTGGAAAGAAAAAACAGAATCGCTGAACCTTGAAAGAAACATTAGGAAATTTTGGAAACTGGTAAAACATCTAAATGATAAAGGTACAGGGAGAAATACAAGGATCACACTTTATAAAGATAGAGAAATGTTAACAGGTAAACGTGCAGCTGTTTATTTTGCAGAAAACAACAACATCAAAGTTAGCCCAGATAAACAACAGGAGGTTTGAGAGAACCAGCAAAATATTTGACAAGATAAACTTATACATGAAGTCATGGAGGCATCAATCACATTGAAAGAACTGAAGCATGCAATATCCAAATTGAAAATGATAAAATCCCCAGGAGCTGAGGGTGTCTAATGAATTTATTAAAAACCTGAGAACTGCAGCAAGAGCAAAGCTACTGCAGATCTTCAACACAAGCTTGACCACAGGTAATGTTCTGCATGCCTGGAGGGAAGTAATAATGATACCATTCCTTAGATCAGGAAAAGATAGCTACACAGTCTCCAATTACAGGTCCATCGACCTCAAAAGCTTGCTATGAAAATCAGTGGAACGTATTATCAATCTTAGAATGCAGTGGTACATTGAAACTGGAAACATTCAGATATCCCAACAAGTAGTCTTCAGACAGCGCTACTCTACTGAAGATCAGGCAACCAACCTCCCCAAAAGATTGAGGACGCCTTCCAAGATAAGAAAATGGTACTAGCAGCATGGATAGACCTCGGGAAAGCATTTGATAAGGTTTGGAAAGAAGGACTCTTAACTAAATTGCAAAGTTGCAGGGCGAAGTTGCGAAGTTACAAATGGGTAAAATCGTATATACATAATAGAAGAGTCAGGGGACAAATGGATGATCGCAAGAGCAAAAAAAGTCCTACTGTGACATGGAGTTCACCAAAGAGGAGTCCTGTCACCCACACTTTTCTTGGTTTGCATCAGTGACCTAGTTGCCGAACTACATCATGGGATCAAAGTGGCAATATATGCTTAGAACCTTTTTTTTACTGAAGAACATGCGACAGTAGCCACTAAACAAATAAAAAGGGCTATTGATGCCTTAACTGTATGGGCAAATAGATCAGTATTAACACAGGTCAGTATAGGTCAGTATAATAGGTCAGTATTAACACAGATAATTAGAACACTACACTCTTTACCCTCTCACCAAAACAAAAAGCCGGTGTTATTAAGATAGATGGAGAACTTTTAAAAGAAGACAAACAAATCACATACCTGGGAGTCACTTTTTATCATAAGCTGACATGGAAGAAACAAATAAACAAAGCAACAACAAAAATCAGGTGGAAGTTAGCTATCCTGAGCAAACTAAGTGGAACCACGTGGGGAGCCAGTGGGAATATACTCCGTAAAGTTTACCAGCAAGGCATAAGACCACACCTGGATTATGGTTCAGCTGCGTGGTGTCCTGAATCAAACACCACATTACTGTGTCATCAATCGCAGTATTACCAGCCAATGAGGCTACATTTTCGTTGTCTCTGAACCCGGCGTGACCAGGCCAGTACATCCATGTAATACTATGAACAAAAGACATATTTGATAATGTATCAAGATTTATCACCACACGGAACAAATAAATCTGTGACGATAGTAACGGTTATTAATAAATCATTATACTCTGCTCCATCATTCGTGCTCAAAGTCCTACAGATTAGCAGGAGGTAGTGCCAACAACGTAATGTGCTATGTCATGGCTTACATATTAGTATGACCTTAGATTCGTGACTCTTTCAACTCCGGTTTCCCAATAAGAGTTAGTTTCTTACAGCAGATAACTAAGGGTATGTATACTGATTAATAAACAACACATTTATTGCAAATCTTCGTCATCCTACCCCTAATCATCCTTCTCTACATCTCTCCGAGTAATCCCACAAGATTAATTTTGTTTAATCTTTTAACAAGTCTCCTCCACGATGGTGCTATTGTCCAAAAGACGCATGCATGTGACATTGAAAACGATTCCCTAATTCTTTGTCAGCTGTTCTGACAACTGTGTTTCTTGAAGCCAGTCTGACGGCTTTACCGTGAACTCCAGTCTTACCTAGAGATCTTGTGAATCATCTACATTGCAATCATGTAATTCAAACTACATATATATCAAGTCATGTTAGAGAGCTTGACACACAAATTTAAACATATACAATGCCAGTTATTGTATTACTATCTCACAAGGAGATTATCAGCAAACTTATTGAACTATTTATGATATTCTACAGTACTGCATTCCATGACATAGTCGACTTCTACCTGTTGTAGGCACACCTTGGTATGACATAATAAATTATGCTTATCTATACTTTGAATGTTTATGACCTCTACTGACAGCTATTGTCACACTTCTTCAATATTTTTATCTATCTATCTATCTATCTATCTATCTATCTATCTATCTATCTATCTATCTATCTATCTATCTATCTATCTATCTATCTATCTATCTATCTATCTATCTATCTATCTATCTATCTATCTATCTATCTATCTATCTATCTATCTATCTATCTATATCTATCTATCTATCTATCTATCTATCTATCTATCTATCTATCTATCTATCTATCTATCTATCTATCTATCTATCTATCTATCTATCTATCTATCTATCTATCTTTCTATCTATCTATCTGTCTGTCTATATGTTTATCTATCTATCTATCTATCTATTTATCTATCTATCTATCTATCTATCTATCTATCTATCTATCTATCTATCTATCTATCTATCTATCTATCTATCTATCTATCTATCTATCTATCTATCTATCTATCTATCTATCTATCTATCTATCTATCTGTCTGTCTTTCTATATGTCTGCCTGTCTGTCTGAACGCGCGGCAAACAAGAGCCTAGTCGTAAGGCAGGGAGGGACATAGGAGCTAGAATCAAGAGGAGAGGTTATAAGTATCCATGACTCAAACCAGATTACCCATAGAAACAGAGAGCAAGAGATGAAAAGATGAAAAGAGTTGGGGGGCTGAGAGGGTAGGAGAATATAAAGGGGTAAATAAAGATGCGAGGAAGAAGAAGAGAAATAAAAAGTGTTAGATCTACGTGGGCCCCCAAACCACAACGGAGATACGTCACTCACGGAAGGAATGTGGAGGTGGGAGGGGGTTTAAAGGGCGCAGGGAGGACACAGCTAGGAAGTAGGGGATTGTAGCTATCACGGAATAGTCCGCCGTTAGAAGTTATTAAAAAGGGCTGATATAGAGAGACACGGGAAGAAGGTGCCGAAGAAAAGGGAACCAGTGTAGGTGGATAGTAAAGGGACAGGAAAAGAAGGTCGTGGAGAAGGAGGCAGACCACGAACTACAGCCACGGCATGTAAAATGGTAGGGTGACGCAAGGGAAAGGTGATATCGGTTCGTCGTAGTTGACTAATTAGTGTCACAGACAACCAAGTCGGGGTCAGTCGGTGTAGCAGAAGTCCCGATGAAATATAATGGAAAATGGACCAATGTCATAACCGTACCTTTTAGGCCAGGTGTTTGGAAATGAGACCGATCGCATAAACGGAAGATGATAAACGGATTAGATAGCCGCACGTCGTAACCCCAATGTGGGTACTGCTCGCACTCTACACTAGTTCATCTATAGGGAGCAACGATCAACGCACGGAACCTCAAACCATCAATACAACATCCCTTAGTACGGAAAATGTCAGATGAAACAAGGTTCATGTTTGTGTGAGACCAACCGAACATCGCAACCCGTTTCTATGTGTTGCTTGTACTGCACGCTGGCTCTATAGAAAGACAAAGGTAGGATCACTTCCTCCGAGTCATCCTAGTAATGTGTACCAGGACACCTGCTGACAGTGCAAATATAGAATTCTCGTAAAAGGGTGTGGATAAGTTGTGGTCTTTCATACAGTCTCCATATAATAGGTTGCAGTAAGGTTAGCCGACCCAACAAGGCCAAGGAAAACCAGCCAAAAAAATAGCCAAGGGCAATGCTAGGCCCAAACTGATAGTGTGGCTAAAAGGGGCGATCACGGTCCACTATGAGTGACACAGGGGAAAGATTAAAGGCATAAGTGGTGAGAACAGAGAAAATAGAGAAAATAGAGAAAATAGAGAAAATAGAGAAAATAGAACGAGTAATCGAAAGGAGAAGGGTGAGGAATGCATGGGCGATTCAACCATAGAAAGAGAGTGAATGAGTATGATGGCGAGGGATGCAGATGATCCAACAAAACGACGCGCCAAGCCACAACAGATCCACACCGGATCCAGCCGCGCCTCGCAAGATCATACGACGTGACAACCCACCATCACACCAACAACACGTGGCTGGTCACCGTAACCACAACTTCTTAATGGAGACCCAGACCGAACCGCCGAACAAAGTGCAACGATATACAGGAAAAGGACGAGATGAAAGATGGATAGGGGAAGAGCAGTAAGTAGGAATAGAGGGGCATGAGAAGAAGAAGAGCGGTGAACGAAAGCTAGTAGGAGGTTATTGTAAGTATACCTGCCACCGCCTTTGTCTCACATGCCTGTTTGGCCTCCGTACATCATCCATCCAGTTTCCCAAGTCTGTATTCCACATCCATCACTCTTTTGTGTGTCTCCCGTAACATCGTGTACGTTGTTACTTGCAAGCAATGCAACCTGATGTACATCGGCGAGACGGGGAGATTTCTAGCCGCTAAGTTTGCTGAACACTTACATGGCATCCGTAACCATGAATCTTCACCGGTGGTCATCCACTTTAATAGTAACTCTCACCGAGGTGCACAGAACAATTAGGTCACTGGCTTAGTCTCCTGCCGTTCTGCGTTTCTACCTAGAAAACCGACTGATTCTTAATCGCAGTACGTTTAAGCCCCGTGGCATCAACGACAAGCTATACTTCAAACAGTCAAGAAATACAAAAATAGGTAGGTGTGTTACCAAAATGAAACAAAACAACTTAACAACGAGATACAGAGACAGACGACGTTTCGACTATAAAGCCTTCATCAGGACAAACAAATGACCACAATAAAACAAGTCTTACATGGAGACAAATAGGGTTATAATGAGGACAATAGCAGATAGGTAATGAGGGAAGAAAAGATGTGGAACCATGACAGGTGAGAAAAACGTATGGGTAGTAAGTAGGGAGGAGAAAGTAGACTGAAGAATGTGAGATGAACAAAGGAAAAGATATGGTAGCAAGTAAATTACATTAAAATAAAGTAAAAATACTCACCTCAAAAGTGTCAACAGAGAATGAGTGCTACAGACAAGCAATCATGATGTAAGGGAAGAGCAAAATGAGATGATACGAGGGATCAGGTGGGAGAGAGAAAAAGAGGCCAAAAACGGCAGGAACAGAAGAGAATGAGCAAACAGAAGGAAGAGAATATGAGCAGATAATTGTGATATATGAGAATAAAATAGTAGTAAAATAACTTAACTGATGCAGCGACTAGTCTATGGTCCTCCCATGTGAATGAGCACACGCATAATGGCAATAAAGTAAAGAATGGACAGTGAAAGTCAGATTCCTATCAAGGGTCATGATAGCACGTATTGTTACAGGTTAGAAAAATAAAGACATGCCACAGTAATAGACGGTACCCGAGGCGCTGAAGTGAAAAGAAAACACACCCGCGAAAGGGGAACAATAGAAAAGACAATATCCAGGTATGGTCACAGTGCATACCAACTGATGAGAGTAAAGGGGTGTAAGTAAATAGGTAAATAGCCATAGAGAAAGAAGACAGAGTATAAGACAAATGCAGAGGTTAAAAAAAAAAAAAAAAAAAAAAAAAAAAAAAAAAAAAGGGGACGTAGTGGATCGACGAAATCCCCTAGACGGAGATACGTCACGCAAGAAAGTGAAGTGCGGGTGGGAGGGAGCCCAGAGGACACAGGGAGGGTACAACAAGGGAGGGTATGGGACTATCACTGGGAAGCACGTCGTGAGATGGTATCAGGCTGATATAGCGAGACATAGGAAGAGGGTGCCGGAGATAAGGGCACCAGAGAAGATAGGGAATAAGGAGACAGGAAAAGAAGACCATAGCGGGAGGAGGCAGACCCGGAGTTACAGCCAAATCATGTGAGGAAATGGAATGTCGTAGCGTCGTAGGTGACAAAGTAAGAGTCATCTGTCCACAGTGTCGCAGTAAATGGAGGTCGGTGTAGCAGAGGTTCCAATAAAATGTGACGGAAGATGGACCAAGGTCACAACCACAACGACAAGTACCTTGTAGGCCAGGTGTTGGGAAATGAGACCGGTCGCATAAACCGAAGATGATAAAGGGATGAGTTAGCCGCACGTCGCAACCCCTATGTGGGTATTGCTCGCACTGTACACTAGTTCATCTATGGGAACAACGATCAAAGGACAGAGACTCTGGCCACGATACACGATCCCTTGGTTTGGGGCATGCACCGTGGGGAGCGAAGTGTCCGATGAAACGAGGTTCGCATCTGTGTGAGACCAACCGTACGTTGCAACCCGTTTGGGGGCGTTGCCCGTACTGCACGCTGGCTCCATAAATATATATGGGGGAACCACTGCATCCGAGCCATCCAAGTTGAGTGAAGCAGGAAGCCTGTTGGCGCTGCAAAGTCTATTTATTTAAAAAAAAAAAAAAAAAAAAAAAAAAAACATTTGTCAGTCATCAAACAGTCACCACATACCACATGCTACGTAACTGTATGGGTAGCCGCCCCAATTGATAAGAATGTGGCCAGAAGAAATATGATAATAG
The DNA here is from genome assembly GCA_034231615.1 of Meghimatium bilineatum. Lineage (NCBI taxonomy): Eukaryota > Metazoa > Mollusca > Gastropoda > Stylommatophora > Philomycidae > Meghimatium > Meghimatium bilineatum. The sequence continues at coordinate 17,113,865 of CM067306.1, read as the reverse complement.
GTACGTGGTGTCGCCCACGGGCCACAGAGAATGGCACAAGAGAAAGAGCGGACATAGCCCTAAGCAATGGAAATAGAGAAAGTAGACAGAGTATGACAAAGAATCTAAAGGAGAAGAGGAGGATGAAGCATGGGTGAAACAACCCGTAGAGAGAGAGTAGAGTGTGGTAGCGAGGGGATACAGATCAACCATCAAACCGACGTACCAAACCGCAACAGACCCACCCCGGATGAAGCTGCACCGGTCCCAGTCCCATGGCGTAACCACCCACCAACACACCAATCGCAACGTGACATGTCACCGTAGCCCCAAACCCTGGGTGGGGGCCCCGGCCGAGCCACCACAATAGAGAGCAACAGTATCAAGGAGATGAGCAGGAAGAAATAAGGGTAAGGTAAAGATTATAGGAGCAGCAGGGAGGCAGAGCAGGGAGGGGGGGTTTTAAGAGATTATTGAAAGTATAACTGGTCATTGATGCCATAGGGCTTAAGAGTGCCAAGGTTGAGAATAAGGCGGTTCTCTAATGAGAAACGTTGCCGGTCACCAGAGTGGCAAGAGACCAGGCCAGTGACCTGAATGTCCTGTGCCCCCCGGTGAGAATTGCTGTTGAAGTGGAGGGCCACCGGAGAAGATCCACAGTTACGGATATCCCGTAAGTGTTCGGCAAACCTAGTGGCTAGGAATCTACCCGTCTCACCAATGTACATCAGGTTACAGCGTTTGCAAGTTATCACGTACACGACGTTACGGGAGACACAGGAAAAAGTGTGATGGATATGAAATACCGATTTAGGAAATCGGATAGAGGAGGTAAGGTAGACAAACGGGCACGTGAGGCACGGGCGGTGGCACGGAGAGGTACCGGTAGGAGGTCCCGCCGGCCGGAGGTGAGAGTGAACCAGAGAGTCCCGTAGGTTCCTATCTCGACGGAAAGCCACAAGAGGTGGTTGTGGAAACGCCTCTTTGGTAAGGCGATCAGATGAGAGGATAGAGAAGTCCCGTAGGAGGATCTTGAGAGCTGGAATATTATGAGGGTGGAAAGTGAGGATCAGTTTAGGACGAGTCGACGGAAGCTGAGGAGTGCGTGATAAGGCATCAGCACGGGAGATAGGAAGGACACGACCAAGGGCAGAGAGAAGGACATCCTCCGGATAAGCACGTCGGCGGAAGAAGTCAAGCATATCATGGGCATGCTGTAGAAAGTCAGAGTCCTCCTGGCAAAGGCGACGGAGACGAAGAAGTTGAGAGAAGGGAAGGGAATCACGGCATGAGCGAGGGTGAGAAGAGGAATATAGAAGGAAGCTGTGAGAGTCAGTCGGTTTATAATAGACCGAGGTAGAGAGCGAACCTGGACCAATAGAGACAGAGATGTCCAAGAACGTAGCAGAGGAAGCAGAGACGATGGAAGTGAATTTGATAGAGGGATGGAAGTTGCTAACGAATGAGATGAAGGCTGTAAGGTCTGCAACAGGCATGTCCGTGAACCCAAAGCCATCGTCAATGTAGCGGCGATAGAACTGGGGAATGGGACCCTGGAAGCTAGAGAACATAAGATGCTCAAGATGACCCATGAACAGACAAGCATAGCTAGGACCCATTTTGGTGCCCATAGCAACACCGCTGATCTGGTTGAAGAAGGTGCCGTCGAACTCAAAGGAGTTCAAGGTGAGGACAAGTTCAGCCAAACGGACCAGGGTAGAGGTTGCAATGGAATGGTGTGGATGCCGATCAAGAAAGTACTGAATGGCGGTGAGGCCGTCGTTGTGAGGGATAGATGTGTAGAGAGACACAACGTCAAGGAGGAAGAGATGATAAGTATGATGGGGGAGCAACTCAACCGATGCGAATGTGGTTAACGCATGGTTGGTGTCCTTAAGGTACGTCGGGAGAGAAGAGACAATAGGTTGAAAAATACCATCAAGGAATGCTGAGATATGCTCAGTGGGGCAGGAGCATGCAGACACAATAGGTCTTCCAGGGTGAAGATCCTTATGGATTTTAGGCAGAAGATAGAGGGCAGGTTTCCCAAGGTTGGCCTTGGAGATAAGGAGAGAGACAGCAGAAGGCTGAAGGAGGTTATGGCGGATGAGCCGTTTGACAGTGCAACCAACTGTGAGGTTATGATCAGGAATAGGGTCCGAAGGAAGAGGCTCATAGAAGGTAACATCTTCAAGTTGGCGAGAGGCTTCCTGAATGTAAAGGTCACGGTGCCACACAACGACCGCGCCGCCTTTGTCAGCAGGTTTGATGACAATGTCACGGCGAGAGCGGAGGTTGGAGAGCGCCTCAGTCTCCGAAGGAGAGAGATTAGAGTGACGCAACGGTGGAGGGCGGAGACAAGCAATAGCACGACCAGTGTTCTGGATGTAAAGGTCTAGTGTGCGGGTGAGATTGGAAGAAGGAGGTGTCCAGTCATGCTTCCGGTGGCGGAAGGATGAAAAAGGGTCATCAGCGTCTAGAGCGCTAGAGTCCGTCGAAGATGGGTTGTGGCAAAAGTGAAACTGGAGACGGAGCTTACGATGAAATCTCGCAATGTCTCGAAACAGGGAGAAGCGGTCAGAAGAAGGACGAAGTGGAACAAATTTGAGTCCCTTACTGAGAACTGAGATCTCGCTGGCAGAGAGTGGAAGGTCCGAAGGAATGCAGCGGACCAAAGACGTGGATGGATGTGTAGGGGCAGAGGAAGGGAGCCCGGGAGGGGCAGAGAAAGTGGGGTGCAGAGAAGAGAACTTACGAGAGTGGGCGGAGCAAAGGAATTCATAAAGATGACGATTGTGAGAATGTATAATGTTACGAATGGTATAATAGACATGAAAATGAGGAGATGTGAGGGTCAAGAGACGATGACGGACAGAGGACATAGATGATGAGAGGTCTAGAATAAGGCGAGAGTGACAAGAAAGGACAGCGCGCATCCTAGAGAAACCACAACGGCGGTCGATGCGGGAGAATCGAGATAGAATCGCAGGGGCGGAGTGTCCCAGTTGAGGATCAAAATAAGTGGAGAAGCCACGAGGTAAGAGATGATGACGCAGACAGCGTCGTAGGAAATATGAGTGACAGGAGAAGCGAGTTTTCTTAAGGGTGAGGGAGGCGAAAGACATAGCGGTACGAGAAAGATCCGATGGAAAAGGTAAGAAAGCACGGTGGATGGAGGAGTGGATAGAGTGAAGGAGTTGCTTAAGTGAAGGCATATTAGTATAGCAAGAAATGAGTCAGAAGAAGAGTCAGACAGAAATACAGAAAAAAGGGAGAGGGATGAAGAAAGATAATCGTAAATACAAGCAGTGAGGACAAAGAAACGGTATGAGAAAAAGTAATAGTACGTAGAAAAATGGGGAAGAGAAAGTGTAGGAGAATGTAGAAACAGGTACACAAAAATAGACACTACTACTTTCCAACCTTCCAACCTTCCAACTTCCGACCTTCCAACTTTCTAATTGGAAAGCGACACGGGTGTTAGGATCAGACTGGAGAAGGAAGAAATCTTTAATCAGGATGCGCTGGACAGTGGAGTTATGAGGCTGAACACCCCTACCGCTTTCTAGGACTTGCCTTTGGTTACCTATAGACGCGACGACTATCTGAAGGACATGTTGATTCACAGCCACTTTAGATCTTCTGTTTCCGACCATTTCGGTACTGTTTTGTGCTCATGCCGTCGTTGCTACACATTATGTTGTTCTGATGCGTTCCATTTCATATTCCAAAGCCACTTTCTCCATCGATGAGGCCTTTACATGTGAATCTCGTGAAGTAATTTACGTGATAATATGTAAACGCTGTGGCAAGCAGTGTATCGGCGAAACCGGCATAAGATTGAGCGACCGCTTTTGTCTCCATCTTCATATCATCAAGCATGGTACAACTACTCATGTTGTCACACACTTCAACGGCGCTGACCACCGTGATGTTCTTAATATTCAGGTCACTGCCGTTAGATCCTACACCAACGATGATAGATCAAGGTACACTCTAAAACATTGTGAGTTGGGTACCCACACCAACTGTACTCAATTCCGATCACTATTTTGTCTAGTTCCCGTTCGTTGTGGTCTTTGTCTTTATTCATTTTATTCCGTATTTTACGTCATTCATCTTTTTGTTCGTTTCGTTTTCATCTATATTTACGTTTTTATGTACTTCCTGTTCCTATTCCTCCGGGGAACTGACATCCATATTTCGCTCGGACACGTTTGTGTAGTGCGGTCATTTTTACTCGTTGTCTTTCGGTGTTATGTTCTGTATCTTGATAACGACTTTTTGGTAGAAACGTCGAGTATGTCAAATGTATTGTTATTTGTATGATTATACCCTGTGTTTTCTTGTGTGTATTATTTCACGTAAGCGTACGACAGTGATACTGTGTTAGTCGTCGTTCAGTAAGACTTCATAACTTGTTACCTTCGTAAGTACTATTAAATATAATAGTATTATAGTGTTCTACTCTGTTCAAAGCTTTCAATATTCGCACAATTTTGACCACGCAAGGATGAGCGGCTACAAAATGTAGTTGACCAAGAATTTGGATCAATAATCAATAATTTGGATCAATGTCTTCACATAGTCCTTGCCACCCAATAGTGTTAAAAGGGATATAATATACACTTCTACATATAGACATTTATAATTGTTAGTTCCCTTTAATTGAACAACACTACATTGTTGTGCAGAATATTATTGGTAAATAAAATATACATCTGATAGCGAGGTACACTCTTTTAAAACTCGGACACTCATTCAATTTGATTATATCAGATTTTATCATGGAACTGTGACATCAATTTTCGTTATTGCGTGTTTTTCTGTGAAGGAGCGCAGGGAGACTTTCTATGAGCTGTGGAAGTAAAGGTCGCTTTTCCATAGCAGACGCTGTGATATGTACTGGATATGACTGATTTTGATTGTACCTTCGAAAAAAAAAATCCTGTCCCAACCTTTTAATGAACCCGCGACCTCAAGGGTCTGAAAACGGCGTTCTAGTCACACGGCCATGTGACATAACAACAGCGTGCAAACACATACACACTCTGGAAATGTAGCTTCAACAACAGCGTATAAACACATACACAATTTGAAGCCAAGAATAAAACTCTAATGTCTAACTACGGGGGCTGTCCATAAATTACATCAACAATTTTTTTCCAATCCCCCCCCCCCTCATCCTTTTTACACACACACACATAAAATACGTTAGCACACAAAGTCCTAAGTAACATGATTGTTTTTGCAGGTTTGTGGAAAACAAAATATTGTTGACGTCAACTTTTGTTAATTCCCTCCTTTCAATTTTTGACTTAACTTTTATGGACAACATTTAATGGAACAAGGGTAACAAACGTATACATCCTTTGTGTAACATCATCTTTATGATAGTACCGAGTACTTGACGTATGAGGAATATAAAGGGTTGAATTCAGTACCGCCTAACCGTTTAATTTACCTGAGAAATAATACATTATGATAGTACCGGTACTAGGCGTATGAGGAATATAAAGGGTTGAATTCAGTACCGCCTAACCGTTTAATTTACCTGAGAAATAATACATTATGATAGTACCGGTACTTGGCGTATGAGGAATATAAAGGGTTGAATTCAGTACCGCCTAACCGTTTAATTTACCTGAGAAATAATACATTATGATAGTACCGGTACTAGGCGTATGAGGAATATAAAGGGTTGAATTCAGTACCGCCTAACCGTTTAATTTACCTGAGAAATAATACATTATGATAGTACCGGTACTTGGCGTATGAGGAATATAAAGGGTTGAATTCAGTACCGCCTAACCGTTTAATTTACCTGAGAAATAATACATTATGATAGTACCGGTACTTGGCGTATGAGGAATATAAAGGGTTGAATTCAGTACCGCCTAACCGTTTAATTTACCTGAGAAATAATACATTATGATAGTACCGAGTACTTGGCGTATGAGGAATATGAAGTGTTGAATTCAGTACCGCCTAACCGTTTAATTTACCTGAGAAATAATACATTATGATAGTACCGAGTACTTGGCGTATGAGGAATATGAAGTGTTGAATTCAGTACCGCCTAACCGTTTAATTTACCTGAGAAATAATACATTATGATAGTACCGGTACTTGGCGTATGAGGAATATAAAGGGTTGAATTCAGTACCGCCTAACCGTTTAATTTACCTGAGAAATAATACATTATGATAGTACCGGTACTTGGCGTATGAGGAATATAAAGTGTTGAATTCAGTACCGCCTAACCGTTTAATTTACCTGAGAAATAATACATTATGATAGTACCGGTACTAGGCGTATGAGGAATATAAAGGGTTGAATTCAGTACCGCCTAACCGTTTAATTTACCTGAGAAATAATACATTATGATAGTACCGGTACTTGGCGTATGAGGAATATAAAGGGTTGAATTCAGTACCGCCTAACCGTTTAATTTACCTGAGAAATAATACATTATGATAGTACCGGTACTTGGCGTATGAGGAATATAAAGGGTTGAATTCAGTACCGCCTAACCGTTTAATTTACCTGAGAAATAATACATTATGATAGTACCGAGTACTTGGCGTATGAGGAATATGAAGTGTTGAATTCAGTACCGCCTAACCGTTTAATTTACCTGAGAAATAATACATTATGATAGTACCGAGTACTTGGCGTATGAGGAATATGAAGTGTTGAATTCAGTACCGCCTAACCGTTTAATTTACCTGAGAAATAATACATTATGATAGTACCGGTACTTGGCGTATGAGGAATATAAAGGGTTGAATTCAGTACCGCCTAACCGTTTAATTTACCTGAGAAATAATACATTATGATAGTACCGGTACTTGGCGTATGAGGAATATAAAGTGTTGAATTCAGTACCGCCTAACCGTTTAATTTACCTGAGAAATAATACATTATGATAGTACCGGTACTAGGCGTATGAGGAATATAAAGGGTTGAATTCAGTACCGCCTAACCGTTTAATTTACCTGAGAAATAATACATTATGATAGTACCGGTACTTGGCGTATGAGGAATATAAAGTGTTGAATTCAGTACCGCCTAACCGTTTAATTTACCTGAGAAATAATACATTATGATAGTACCGGTACTTGGCGTATGAGGAATATAAAGTGTTGAATTCAGTACCGCCTAACCGTTTAATTTACCTGAGAAATAATACATTATGATAGTACCGGTACTTGGCGTATAAGGAATATAAAGTGTTGAATTCAGTACCGCCTAACCGTTTAATTTACCTGAGAAATAATACATTATGATAGTACCGGTACTTGGCGTATGAGGAATATAAAGGGTTGAATTCAGTACCGCCTAACCGTTTAATTTACCTGAGAAATAATACATTATGATAGTACCGGTACTAGGCGTATGAGGAATATAAAGTGTTGAATTCAGTACCGCCTAACCGTTTAATTTACCTGAGAAATAATACATTATGATAGTACCGGTACTAGGCGTATGAGGAATATGAAGGGTTGAATTCAGTACCGCCTAACCGTTTAATTTACCTGAGAAATAATACATTATGATAGTACCGGTACTAGGCGTATGAGGAATATAAAGGGTTGAATTCAGTACCGCCTAACCGTTTAATTTACCTGAGAAATAATACATTATGATAGTACCGGTACTAGGCGTATGAGGAATATGAAGTGTTGAATTCAGTACCGCCTAACCGTTTAATTTACCTGAGAAATAATACATTATGATAGTACCGGTACTTGGCGTATGAGGAATATAAAGGGTTGAATTCAGTACCGCCTAACCGTTTAATTTACCTGAGAAATAATACATTATGATAGTACCGGTACTAGGCGTATGAGGAATATGAAGTGTTGAATTCAGTACCGCTTAACCGTTTAATTTACCTGAGAAATAATACATTATGATAGTACCGGTACTTGACGTATGAGGAATATGAAGTGTTGAATTCAGTACAGCCTAACCGTTTAATTTACCTGAGAAATAATACATTATGATAGTACCGGTACTTGGCGTATGAGGAATATGAAGGGTTGAATTCAGTACCGCCTAACCGTTTAATTTACCTGAGAAATAATACATTATGATAGTACCGGTACTTGGCGTATGAGGAATATGAAGGGTTGAATTCAGTACCGCCTAACCGTTTAATTTACCTGAGAAATAATACATTATGATAGTACCGGTACTTGGCGTATGAGGAATATAAAGGGTTGAATTCAGTACCGCCTAACCGTTTAATTTACCTGAGAAATAATACATTATGATAGTACCGGTACTTGGCGTATGAGGAATATGAAGGGTTGAATTCAGTACCGCCTAACCGTTTAATTTACCTGAGAAATAATACATTATGATAGTACCGGTACTAGGCGTATGAGGAATATGAAGGGTTGAATTCAGTACCGCCTAACCGTTTAATTTACCTGAGAAATAATACATTATGATAGTACCGAGTACTTGGCGTATGAGGAATATAAAGTGTTGAATTCAGTACCGCCTAACCGTTGAATTTACCTGAGAAATAATACATTATGATAGTACCGGTACTTGGCGTATGAGGAATATGAAGTGTTGAATTCAGTACCGCCTAACCGTTTAATTTACCTGAGAAATAATACATTATGATAGTACCTGTACTTGACGTATGAGGAATATGAAGGGTTGAATTCAGTACCGCCTAACCGTTTAATTTACCTGAGAAATAATACATTATGATAGTACCGGTACTTGGCGTATGAGGAATATAAAGGGTTGAATTCAGTACCGCCTAACCGTTTAATTTACCTGAGAAATAATACATTATGATAGTACCGGTACTTGGCGTATGAGGAATATAAAGGGTTGAATTCAGTACCGCCTAACCGTTTAATTTACCTGAGAAATAATACATTATGATAGTACCGGTACTTGGCGTATGAGGAATATAAAGTGTTGAATTCAGTACCGCCTAACCGTTTAATTTACCTGAGAAATAATACATTATGATAGTACCGGTACTTGGCGTATGAGGAATATAAAGGGTTGAATTCAGTACCGCCTAACCGTTTAATTTACCTGAGAAATAATACATTATGATAGTACCGGTACTTGGCGTATGAGGAATATAAAGTGTTGAATTCAGTACCGCCTAACCGTTTAATTTACCTGAGAAATAATACATTATGATAGTACCGGTACTTGGCGTATGAGGAATATAAAGGGTTGAATTCAGTACCGCCTAACCGTTTAATTTACCTGAGAAATAATACATTATGATAGTACCGGTACTTGGCGTATGAGGAATATAAAGTGTTGAATTCAGTACCGCCTAACCGTTTAATTTACCTGAGAAATAATACATTATGATAGTACCGGTACTTGGCGTATGAGGAATATAAAGTGTTGAATTCAGTACCGCCTAACCGTTTAATTTACCTGAGAAATAATACATTATGATAGTACCGGTACTTGGCGTATGAGGAATATGAAGGGTTGAATTCAGTACCGCCTAACCGTTTAATTTACCTGAGAAATAATACATTATGATAGTACCGGTACTTGGCGTATGAGGAATATGAAGGGTTGAATTCAGTACCGCCTAACCGTTTAATTTACCTGAGAAATAATACATTATGATAGTACCGGTACTTGGCGTATGAGGAATATAAAGGGTTGAATTCAGTACCGCCTAACCGTTTAATTTACCTGAGAAATAATACATTATGATAGTACCGGTACTTGGCGTATGAGGAATATGAAGGGTTGAATTCAGTACCGCCTAACCGTTTAATTTACCTGAGAAATAATACATTATGATAGTACCGGTACTAGGCGTATGAGGAATATGAAGGGTTGAATTCAGTACCGCCTAACCGTTTAATTTACCTGAGAAATAATACATTATGATAGTACCGGTACTAGGCGTATGAGGAATATGAAGGGTTGAATTCAGTACCGCCTAACCGTTTAATTTACCTGAGAAATAATACATTATGATAGTACCGGTACTAGGCGTATGAGGAATATGAAGGGTTGAATTCAGTACCGCCTAACCGTTTAATTTACCTGAGAAATAATACATTATGATAGTACCGGTACTAGGCGTATGAGGAATATAAAGGGTTGAATTCAGTACCGCCTAACCGTTTAATTTACCTGAGAAATAATACATTATGATAGTACCGGTACTTGGCGTATGAGGAATATAAAGGGTTGAATTCAGTACCGCCTAACCGTTTAATTTACCTGAGAAATAATACATTATGATAGTACCGGTACTTGGCGTATGAGGAATATAAAGGGTTGAATTCAGTACCGCCTAACCGTTTAATTTACATGAGAAATAATACATTATGATAGTACCGGTACTAGGCGTATGAGGAATATAAAGGGTTGAATTCAGTACCGCCTAACCGTTTAATTTACCTGAGAAATAATACATTATGATAGTACCGGTACTAGGCGTATGAGGAATATGAAGGGTTGAATTCAGTACCGCCTAACCGTTTAATTTACCTGAGAAATAATACATTATGATAGTACCGGTACTAGGCGTATGAGGAATATGAAGGGTTGAATTCAGTACCGCCTAACCGTTTAATTTACCTGAGAAATAATACATTATGATAGTACCGGTACTTGGCGTATGAGGAATATAAAGGGTTGAATTCAGTACCGCCTAACCGTTTAATTTACCTGAGAAATAATACATTATGATAGTACCGGTACTTGGCGTATGAGGAATATAAAGGGTTGAATTCAGTACCGCCTAACCGTTTAATTTACCTGAGAAATAATACATTATGATAGTACCGGTACTTGGCGTATGAGGAATATAAAGGGTTGAATTCAGTACCGCCTAACCGTTTAATTTACCTGAGAAATAATACATTATGATAGTACCGGTACTAGGCGTATGAGGAATATAAAGGGTTGAATTCAGTACCGCCTAACCGTTTAATTTACCTGAGAAATAATACATTATGATAGTACCGGTACTTGGCGTATGAGGAATATAAAGTGTTGAATTTACCTGAGAAATAATACATATAGATTATTTTAACTTTAAGAACATTTAAAACAAACAAAAGCATGTGTAAGTTGAAACATAATATTCAGACAATTCTTCATCAAGGTGTTTATTATAGGAAATTTTCAGAGATTGAATGTTTTATATATTGACGGCGTGATGTAACACACAACATAATGCCGGGAGTACATTGAACATTGAATTCGGGGTGCAGAGACGTTGAAGCGACCAGCTGCTCGCTTCGCTCGCCAGGACCAGGACTCATACTGGTTCAGACCTTGATACTCCTCCTCGTGGAGTACCCCGGGCAACATAGCAATCTGGCTAAATTATCAAGGATCGAATGATCTCCAGCTGAAGTGGGAACCTGCTGTGGACTTGGAAACTTCCAAGAGAGAAACGACTCTTCTTATCCGCAGTACGTCCCGGGATAAAAAGCAAGCTTCAGCAAACTTTCGACAGTCTTTTCGTCATTTTCGCCAAGGATCAAGAATTTTTCGTCAGTTCCCTGTCCGCACCCAGCGTTGCGATATAACCAAAAAGTCCTTCTTAGGACTAGGTTGAAAGTGACGTGACTAGGCATCCCGAGATGGCCTAGTCGAATCCATTACTCAACAAACAAACATTGAATTCATTGTATACATTAATACATAGGGAGCCCGTAGCGCAGTGGTTAGAGCACTGGCTTCGCATGAGTGGTCCTGGGTTCATTCCCCAGTGGAGGTGGAAATGTTTTTCAGATCGCAACGGCTCCCAGGTCGACCCAGCCTTAAATGGGTACCGGATTAATCCGGGAAGTAAAGACTGCCGGTTAGAGGAGATGGCTACCGCCCTCATTTGCAGAGCCTCTGAAATGTGAGATTGCTAACATCTCACACCCATACGGCATTAATAAATGCTATGGGTTACTTTACTTACTTTACTTTACATTGTTGGAATCTGTTGATTTCACAGATAATTAGTACCCTCTACACTACATTCAGATATACACTACATTCAGATAGCATCAGAGAGATTAACAACAGAAGTAGTTAATCTCTCTGTTTATGTTTCTTCAGCGCAGATAAGGGCAGAAATGAGGGATCTCTCATTCCAGTGATGTGACGATTCTCTGTGTAATTCTTGCCTGCTGTTTAGACCCATAGTTTAGTGCTTGTTGAACGAAATCCCCGATATTGTCCTTTCTTCTTTCTACCATATAGTATCAATTTTTATTGTGTATGTAGTAATATCAGGTCCACCAATTCAAATATTCAGGTACAACGATTACAGCAGATGGAAGAAGTTCAACAGAAATTAGAAGTAGAATAGGACAGGCAAAAACAACATTCAGAAAAATGAAACATATAATGTGTAATATGTCCTTGCCTTAGAGGTGAGAAAGAGAGTTCTGCAGTGCTATATAACCCCTATACTAACATATGGGTGCTAGTCTTGGACAATAAACAAACTAGAAAGTGGGAAATTAGAGGCAATAGAGATGTGGTTTTATAGAAGAATGCTGATATTACCATGGACTACCAGAAAAACTAATGTAGAGGTGTTGAAAGAGTCAAATGCGAAACGGACCTTAATCAATAATATAAGAAAAAGACAATCTTCTTTTTTTGGGTCACTTCATGCGACAGGCAGGTTTTGAGAACTGTCACTACAGGCAAAATTGAAGGCAACAGAGACAGAGGGCGACAACGTGAGAAAATATTAGACAGTTTGACAACCTGGCACGGCAGGGAAACAACAACGATCTTGATACATAATACTGTGGACAGAGAGCTGTGGAGAGCCATGACCGCCTACGCCAACCGGCATGGCACCTGATGATGATGATGTAGTAATCTATTGTGATTCAATCTACGTAGATTTCCCATGTAAATTCAAACTTTTTTTTAGAATTTCTAATACACGAATGTATTAATGGGACAACACAGGAATGCACAGGACAAAGTATGCCAAGCTCTACAGAAAACCAATAGCTGCCTAACTGGTTGGCACAGAAGTATCTTAGGCTAAGGGAGTAAATCCCTGAATAAAAATTCCCACTATTTTGCGAATTAGCACGAGAGTGCCCAACGCTAAAATCCATACAGAATATCCGGAGGGAAGACTCTAAGGCAGTCCACAGTGTGTATTAAACAATACTCTGGCATCTTCTGCAGTTCTGTTCTATTTTAAACGTCTGGGCTTTTCCTTTTCCGTGGATCTCATCAACTAATCTGGAGGTAGTTGGTGCAAATGAGTAAATCATTTTTCTGTATAATCTGCCCAGGTAAGCAAGCATGTAACATGATATGCACATAAGAAAAGCACACAAACAACAGCTTTACTCAGATTTGGTTCAGGAGCGTAAGATATATATGTCCCGGACTTAACACTTCAAACACGTCAAATGAAGTGTCCACTAGACAACTGTAGTCATTTACGTGGAATTACACAAGCTATGAATTTACATAGCAACTCCAAGAAACAACTCAATACCTCATGTCATGAAAATATGAAAACGGTTATCAAGTTTGATGGCTTCAAATCTGACCGCTTTGATGTCACGAGTGGAGTTACGCAAGGATGTGTTCTTGCTCGAACCCACTGGCTTACTTAGAAACAAGTGATGTGTCCTGCTTAGGGGGGTGAATGCGAATAACAAGATGTGGCTACCCTTAATATGTAGAAGTCGTTGTTTTCCGTAACAGTTCTGCTACTAATTTTAAACAATTATATCATTTGTTGCTTTCTATTCTCAGATTATAATGATTAGTTATGGCTTGTACCTCAACTTATTAAATGTATTTTTATAATCTTTCTATTGACAATCTCATGAGTTATGCTTGTTATGAGTATTAGGCCTTAATTAATTAAATGATGTTCTTTATATATCTACATTTTATTGAATAATCTACACTGTACAATTTGCGTTCTACACACAAAAACAGAAAAATATTTTGTCATCTTCGTTTCATTAAAAATATATTCTACAGAAACCCGTGTACGTACGTTTTCATAGTAGGGTTTTATTTTAGGGTCACACATCGGAATTCCGTCTTCTCCGTTCTATTTTACGCCATTGAAAATTCGGCAGGTGGCGTTTTGATTCGTACACGACATTGATGGCTCCCATGTGCTCTAAGGTCCAAGCCCGCATTACAGCGAAAATTAAGACAACTTAGATTCTTCCCAGAGAGACACAGGACGGTGACGATGCAGCCCTAGTTGCCCATAGTAAGACCGGACTGCAAGATCTGATAAACAACTTAGCAAGAGCCTGTGACTTGTTCAGGTTATCAATACATGTTAAGAAAAATGTGCTATCTTGTCAAAATACTGTTATAATATCAAGAATTACATTGGACAACTTGCAACTGCTATCGTCAACTAGCTGGGACTGCTAGTGTCAACTATATAGCGTCAACTACCTGGGAGACTGCTGAAGCTATGTACTTACGGTAATTGAAGTTCGTGATAGCAGAATACCAGAAACTCGAATATCATTCCTTGGTATGGTCAAACCCTCTGATATAACCAGATTTGACTAGCATACACGTAGGAAAGAACCGTACCTCAAAATGTACGCTCTTTTTAAAATAACATTTATACTATTTTACATGTTTGGGACGGATGCTAGAAGAGAAAGTTGGGCACACCACGATGTCAATTCTGGTAAATTCAAGTAGGAAGCGAGATGATAAATTAAAATTTCTTTACACCAACGGGGATTGAACCACTTCGTTCTGATTGCACCAAATCGGCTGCAACAAGAGTAAACGGGTTTTTACTTGTATGGGATGTTCGTTGTTACTGTAATAGTCCTTGTCTCGATTCGTCCGTTCTAAATGACTTGAGTACACAGTTTGAATGTCTTGACAAAATCGCATTTTTTTTTGGAGGTGAGGTTAGTCAAGCACGGAAAAACCCGTTTACTCTTGTTGCAAGACTATTTTGTGCCTTGAACTGACTGGTTCAATTCCCGTTGGTCTCAAGATATCAGTTCTACAATTAATAGTACGAATTACGTGTAGCTTTCTTCGTCTAGTTGAAATAAATAAATCGACACTCGATCATTCGTGAGATATCATTAAATTTGTTTACCAATGTAAAACCACAGATTAATAATTTGTGATATTGCTCCTTGGCAAGCGAATACGACAGTGGCTTCGAAAAAAGGGTTAAATTAACTTTGCTTGTTTTTAGTCCTCAGATCACTGATGAATCAAGCCAGGCTCTCAATTACATTTTTCAATGTGAGCGGGAATGTAGCGGGGCTCGAGTCGAGGAAAAACTGATTTATCGATCATTACGATTTTGACTCTTTTGAAATGTCTGCAATATTCTCCACTGTTCGATGCTATGAATACCCGCACAGAACTGAACCGCGACCGAAAATCAGTAGAAGACATATTCTCTTAATTAATTAGGCCTTCATTCGTTCCTTTTCTTGATTATTCCCGTGTTTTCCGTTTTTTAATATTTATATACTTGGAATCGCATGATAAATATAGCCAAGGTTACTCCAAGTATATAAATAGTAACCAATAAAATCCATAACAATAATCAAAAATGAACCGAATGAAGGTAAGTTTGCGTTTTGCAGTTTGGTCTTATAGTACCGTAAATGGTCCCTACTAACCATGCTATAATGGACTTGGACAGCAAGAACTGTGGCTTCCCTATAATAAGGTTTACAACTTACAAAACAGACTACTAGTATACTAAGTAACAAATTATTGTATTGATTGCTCTCCGTTTGTATTTGTCTTGATAAAGACCCTCCATAAAGAGAATGCATACATTATGTTTTGTGAACTGTGAACTACATTTCTTCATCTTCGTTCGTTCTCAAACTCCTGCAGATTAGCAGAATGTAGTCCAGAGAACGGAATGCGTTCTGTCATGGTTAACAGAAATGCTGCGATTTCTGCGCCTTTCGGCCTGACACACCCGACTTTAGCATGGCTTTGGGGCATGTTGACCCTATATGGGATGGCACAGTCAGCTCTATCCCATAACCTTCTTATTCGTCTCTTACAACATGCATGGAAGGTAAACAGTGTTGCTCATCTTAGCTCCCCTCTCGGGCACCGGCAACACAAAGTCAACAAAACATATTTCACGACAACAAAACTACATTTTAAGTCAGCTGGTCTGCATTGTTTGTCTGGTAGCTCTCTTCGCTCTCAAACTCCCGCTGGGTCTCTCTTGTAGTACGGCAAAACACTTAATAGAATTCCAAATTCTATGCGGCATACAGTTTTCATCTGTTCAGCACAAATGTAAACTCCGTTCTGCTCTATAACTCTATGGTCTATCTACTTACCTTGTGTTTGTAATGGCATTATAATGATGGGAAGTCTGTGTATTTTCGACCGACCCGGGGCCACAGTCCGAAAATAACCTCATGGGAAGGAAAGCCCAGAGTATTATATTTCGACTGCGCACACAACATGTACAGCTTAACAATCACCTGAACAGAATACAACCACAATACACTCCGGGGTGCTGGCTATGCACAGATCCCTATGAAACTGTTAACTACCACCTTTTTTAATGTCCATCGCTGGATGACATCAGGAAAATGCTTCTCCCTCCAAGGACAGATAAATGAAACATTATATGTAACAAAACAACAGCTCACAAACACATGCATATATTACACAATGACATTGACACAAAGGGCATGAGCCCATGGACCACAGGATCAGCAATCAACCAACCATCTATCTATCTATCTATTGTATTTTTTCTGCTTTCTGCTTTAGGGGTCCAAGGATTGAATTGCGATCGGTTTTCAGGCTATGGCATGTATGGTCGCTTGATATACAATAATATTTTGATCTCTTAGAATGTTGGTAACTAATTCTGGTTTTTCGTATTTTAAAGTCTATGGTGAACAGTAAATCACTGCAGTAAAATTGTAATCAAACAAGCATAACTTGGGACAGGATACAAGCTTTTGGGAATTCATGAGCTCCTGACATACGCCTGGTGTCGAGCTGTTCCGTCATTTCTCTGGCTCATTTTCACATGTAATTGGGTAGGTTTTTGTATATTTCCTATTTCTGTACATTTCCTGTTTGTGTCTCCTCTGACCTAATGTCTATCTTTCCGGCCATTTCGCTAGACATGTGAAGGCAAATTGTGCTGTCCCTACTTGTCGTTTTTGATGTATATGTGTATGTCATCCTTGATAAAGGACTTTCGGTCGAAACATAGATTTGTGTGTGTGTCTATGTGTGTTTCGTGTTATTCATAAAATTTCAATACCTCGTTTCACGCTTTACCTTTTGGATTTCAGTTTAACGCAGTGAGTACACATTTTGGAATATGGTAATAGAGTTTAGCAAATCACTAGTAACATAGGCCTACATTATAACACATTAATGTACAATCTCGACCAAAAAATCTTTATCAAGACTCAACATTACACACGATGAGTAAGAAATAGCACTGCCAATGTTCACATAATAATGGCTAGACGGAACAAATACAGAAGTCTGGAAAAGTATAAATCATGGAAAATGTATGAGGATAGAGATGAAACAAAACAAAATAATAAAAATGAATGTTGACAGAATATCACACGGCATTTGTTCTCATCTGATGACAGGAACCGATATGCGAGTAAGAACAGGTTATCATCCATTTTGGCACACAGTAGCACTTCTGGATTAACACCCATCATTCATAGATGTTATAGATGTCCTGTTATATTATGTTCCTTTACTGATTGTTTTGTCTTATCGATGTCCAGTGATATTCTGCCAAATTTCTGTGTAGTTTTGTTTCTTCTCTACTCTTCTAGTTTTTTCATCACTTATACTCGTGCAGTTTTATCCGCTCTACCAATTATTATGTAAACGTGACAGTGGCGTTCCTTACTCGTTGTGTGTTATGCTGTGTTCTTAATAAAGACCTTACAGTCGAAACGTTGGTTTGTGTGTGTTCTTATGTATGTTATTAGTGATTATCAAAACTTCATTACTCTATTTCGAATTGTGACTATAATTCTATGAGACATTTCTTGTGCCTATTACTATCACATGTAAATTTCGAATATATATCAACTGATGTCACAACTGCAGTAGTCTAGTTCTTACAGAAAGAAGGTACAACAAATTAAGACTTGTTAAATGTGACAAAACACAAAAACCGAGGCTTGAGAATCAAATCAGAAAGTGACGATGAAATACCTCCCCTCTGAGTGGAAGATTTCTCCTCAAAGCATTGTGTGTCGCTGAGAGTTGGAAGGATTTGTGGGGGCTGTCTATAAATTACATCAAAAATATTTGATGGATGTGGGTCTAAGAAAGTTTGGCATTTGTTGACAAGGGGGGGGGGGGTGATAAAGATGACGTCAACAATGCCGTGTTTATACTCAAATTAAATGAATTTAGGCATTTTCATCTAAAATTTGAAGAAATCTTGAATTTGTGTTCGTACATTTTATTTATGGAAAAACATTATTCAAGTATGGGATAACTAGCTTGTGCTATAATTAAGCAGGGGATCCATGAATTTATGTCTTAAAAAGGGGGGGGGTGTGTGATGGGGTCAAAATTACAAAATTGATTAAAAAAATTAGTAGACGTTATGTATAGACGTCAGGCCCTATATAGAAACATTTCCACTGCACTAAAGGATACAAGAGCTTTATTGCTGGTAAATCCTGAGAATCTAAACAAATAGTTTTTAAAATTTCTATTTTCACTCGTAATGTGTTGGGGATATAGGGGTATATATTCTTATCTCTGATATAACAATATTCGGAGATTATTCAGATATTATTACTCAATTCACAGGATTATGAGCATTTTAACAGTTGCAGCAACAGTTTGTTGCCATTTTTACTCACTATCTATCTATCTATCTATCTATCTATCTATCTATCTATCTATCTATCTATCTATCTATCTATCTATCTATCTATCTATCTATCTATCTATCTATCTATCTATCTATCTATCTATCTATCTATCTATCTATCTATCTATCTATCTATCTATCTATCTATCTATCTATCTATCTATCTATCTATCTATCTATCTATCTATCTATCTATCTATCTATCTATCTATCTATCTATCTATCTATCTATCTATCTATCTATCTATCTATCTATCTATCTATCTATCTATCTATCTATCTATCTATCTATCTATCTATCTAGCTATCTATCTATCTATCTATCTATCTATCTATCTATCTATCTATCTATCTATCTATCTATCTATCTATCTATCTATCTATCTATCTATCTATCTATCTATCTATCTATCTATCTATCTATCTATCTATCTATCTATCTATCTATCTATCTATCTATCTATCTATCTATATATCTATCTATATCTATCTATCTATCTATCTCTATCTATCTATCTCTATCTATCTATCTATCTATCTATCTATCTGCCTGCCTGTCTGTCTGTATGTCTACCTATCTATCTATTTATTGTCATGTCCAATTGTGATGTTAAGCGTCCTGTGGGATTTCGGAGTTGTCTTGTCTTTGGGCATTTGATTCGCATTGGCCATGTTAAGCTCATGTCTATTTAATGTTTCTTTAATTGTCTCTGCCCATCTAGTTCTAGGTCTTCATCGTGCCTTGTAGCCCGGTCTTCTGCTGATGTATGCACAAATGGCTGTTTGTGCAGGTTCCATTCTCATGACTTGACCAAACCATATAGTTTGCTGCCTCTCTATGTAGTCTTGACGTGAGATTGTCTTTACTTCTTTCCTGACTTCTTTACTTATTTTCTTCATTTCTCCGGCGGTCTCTTCTCGTGACATTTATAGTTTTCCTCAAACATCTCATTGCGCAAGCTGTGATCTTTTTAGCTAGTGTCTTTGTCAAGGGCCATGTTTGACATTGATAACACAGAGTTGATATAAAAATACTGTTTATTAATTGTCGATTTGTTGCCATTCAGATTGATTGATGTTTAAGTATTGGTGACAACTGGTAAGTTACAGCATTGACTTTTTGGCACCTTGATTCAATCTCTTTGTCGGGTGTGCCATCCTTCGTAAATATGCTTCCTAGGTATTTAAACTCTGAGGCTTGCATTAGAGTTGCATAATTGACAGATATATTTAACTGACCGGGTGTTCTGTTTACTTTATAGTCTGTTTTAGATGTGTTTAGTTTCATGTTGTGTTGTTCGCAGGTTGTATAGAGCAAGTGTGTGTGCAACTGTAATTCGTTTTCAGATTCATATATTAAACATTATTCATTTGCAAATAGCAGTTTGTTGAGTGAGCTGTGATCTTAATTTTGATGCTTTTACATGGGTGAATTTGTTTCTTGGGTCTGCTTCATTACTTATCCTGTCCATGTATAAGTAATATAGACAATATTGCAATATAGACGAACAGAAGTGGTGATAGTACGCTGCCTTGTCTAACGTTTATTGTTATTTCAAATGGGTCTGTTGTAACCTAAGTAGTTCTGGTTGCGCTCTGGCAGTTTTTGTATAAAGCTCTTAGGTTGTCTAGTAATTGCCCATGAACTCCATAGTCCTCCAATATCAGCCATAGTTTTTCTCTCTGCCAACTGCGTCAAATGCCTTTCCTTGGTCGATGAAGACGATGTTTAGTAGATCGTATTCAAGTGTCTTTTCACTGAGCTGTCGTAACGCAACAATAGCATCTGTGCATCCCATATCTTTCCTGGAACCAAATTGTGTTCTATTTAGCTGGGGTTCTATTATCGGTTTTACTATCTGTTCTATGATTTTTGCGTATATCTTTCCTATGTGGTTGAGCAGAGATGTGCCTCTGTACGACAACTGCAAATAATTTAATTCATGGAAAGAAACAATTTTGTTGAGGTAAACTTTTGGAAACAATTTATGTCAACAATTATACAACTTTTTCAGACCCCTCCCTCCCCTTAATAATTGACGAAATGTATGGCCAGCCACTTAGAACGACTCAAAAAGGTCAATGTTGTATCAATCAATGAACCCTATTGCTTCTCCTAATTTTCTGGGTACCACGTGTATCTCCTGCTCTGGACATGCTAACATGCGGTAGTGAGAGAGCAGACAGACTTGCTCTACATGCACCTATAGATTCTGAAAGGCAACG
Organism: Meghimatium bilineatum; assembly: GCA_034231615.1. Lineage (NCBI taxonomy): Eukaryota > Metazoa > Mollusca > Gastropoda > Stylommatophora > Philomycidae > Meghimatium > Meghimatium bilineatum. The sequence goes on along the minus strand of CM067306.1, from coordinate 17,092,786 downwards.
CGGTCTTTATTCCCACAACCCATAGAAAACCCCTCTGCACTCCTTCACAGGAAAACATGCAGTAGCGAAAGTTTCTTTTTTTAATAAATAGATCGTGAATTGAAACTGAATAAGGGACAAGCCCTTAAGTTCTTAATCCGCCTGCTGTATGTTATAACTGTAATATGTGACGTGTCTAAGATACGATTGGAGGAATTAAACATTAGTTGTTGCACAGGTAGGATACATGTAGTACACAGGTAGGCACGACATAATTGTGAATTTATTTTAACAGCTATCCACAGGATTAATCAGCATGTATACCCTTAGACATCTGCTGAGAATATGATCACCTATGGATTTTACTTGCATACACTGACATTTACTCATAATAAATAACCACATATCTATTTTCTGTTCGTCCCCTGGTGAACGATGGTTGATCGTAGTCACACTTGCCATTAAGCGTAGGGATGGGAGCTTAAGTTGTTATCCCCAGGCCAGGTGATGTGTCTCATTGGTTGCATTAATTCCATATTTGTTCAAGCTTATCTTATTGTTTTCTATCCACCGTTATCTTGGTCTATCTTTGGCCTTATGTCCAGATATCCTTTTGTTATGTGCTCTTATTGATATTTGGTTCTTATTGGTGTTGTCTATGGTCTGTCCCCAGATGAATGATGGCTGATCTTATTCACACTTTTCGTTAATCGTAGGGTTGGAAGCTTAAGCTATCGTTCCAAGGCCAGATGTATCGCCTTAGTTGCATTTAGTCTATGTTTGTTAAAGGTTATTTTGATGTTTTCTATCCACCGTTTTCTTGGTCTACCTTTGAATTTACACGCAGATATTTTTTTGTTATATGCTCTTATTGGTATTTGATTTCGGTTCATTCTTATACGAATATATCACACAATAAATATACACATATCTCAATCTGATATTCACACCTACATCGTATGATATAAATTTCCATTCACGCATGCCCAACTCTATATAGTTCACACATACAGTGAACGAAATAATTCATCTTTCACACATAACCAGTATGATACAATTCACAGTTTACACATACATTGTTTGAAAAAACTCACCAGTTTAGCGTATATTGTACAATATAATTCACTATTTACATATAAACAGTACAATATAATTCATCATTCACACATACACTGCACTATATAATTTAATATTAAGACATATATTATGCAATATAACACAATATTTACATATACACGGATATATTTTGTGATATATTTCACCATGCACACATACACAGTACAATATAATTTACCATTAAAGCACACGTCATGTATCTGTTATCTGCCTCTTATGCCAGGGAGATAAAGCACATTTACCATTCACACATATAACATGTATTTTTTTATCTGTCCTTTATACAAGGGAGAGAACGTGAACATTCAACAAGAGTGCATGTCATGATCGTCTTCCCTTGGAGAGTTGGAAGTTTGGCTTCTTAGTTCCTGGCTCCATTGATGATAGTCTGGGCCGAGGAGAGCTATGATCCATACTAAAATCATCACTGCTGTCGTCTTCTTCATTACTGCTAATCATAATAATCGAAGGAGATTCAACGTGTCTACAACAAGCATCGCCATCATTACGATTTTCACATGGTGCAGCGGCGACGTCCACATGTTTCGTCCAATTGTTCAGAGAATTTATCTCATCTAAGGCAATATTGTTATCAGAATCGTTAGAAGAACCAGAAGTGAGTATATTTATCATAGAATCTCTAACATAAGCTTCTTTTGTGGGTACCATACTTTCAGATTCTGCATCAGCCTCATCCGTGTAGTCCATCTCTTCACTAGCGTCTCGTTCTTCTCGCGAATGCTCTTCAGTCGCACTTGTACTGTTGGCTTCGGAACGCAGAGAACGAACATCCACTGGTGAATCTTGAGGGGACGGTGGTGTAATCACGATTGTTGGTACCTTCAGAGATCGACCAAGATCGTCGATGGGGAGAATGATTATCTGTTCCGCCGTTGAGTACCTGCTCTTGGTGCTGCAATAAACAAGAAATACTATTAGTCAAATGTCTCATTTCCAGTTTTAAATACATTTTTAAAAAAAAACGTATTTCAGAATACAATTTCTTGTGTTAATGGTACTTCTTCTTCTTCTTCATCGTTCAGTTTCAAACTCCCGCTGGATCTCCCTTACAGCAGGATAACAGTCCTACTAGATTTCCAACAGGATGTATTCTAGAGAATGGAAATGCGTTGTGTCGCCGTTTTATTTGCGCCAATGGCCCGACACATCCGTCTTCGGCGGGGTGTTAATGGTACTGAAATAATATATTTGAGAATACTAATCTTGCGTTATTGGTATTTTAAAAATGCATTTCAGAATACTATTTCTTGTCTTAATATTATTAAAATAATGTAGGTTCTTGCCCACATCTAGGGCCTACTTAATATTTCGTCTGTACGTGGAATTCGAACGAACTTAGATGCATGCACAGGTTAATTGCAAATGCGCTATGGTGTGCACAGTTTTCGCACGGTAAATGAAATTACGTCACTAGCAAAGCTTGTCGCCAGAAATAGCAATAATCGCTAATGTTAGCGGAGGTTACAGAGTGGCACGATTTAATGCCACGAGCACGCATTGAAAGAGAAAGGTATTATGTTAGAGTTTAGAAGGGGGTTGGGGGTTAGAGTTTTCGCACGGTAAATGAAATTACGTCACTAGCAGAGCTTGTCGCCAGAAATAGCAATAATCGCTAATGTTAGCGGAGGTTACAGAGTGGCACGATTTAATGCCACGAGCACGCATTGGAAGAGAAAGGTATTATGTTAGAGTTTAGAAGGGAGTTGGGGGTTAGGCGTACTGTTAGAACGAACCAAAACACCCTCCTAAAATCTGGTCGTCTGAATAATGTATCATTATCAATCAAGAGCAAGTTAAACATGGATACGGTAACCATTGCACTATACTCTGTTCACTTTAAGAATGACGTTGGTCAAAACACACCCCCACATTACTCCGCGACAACAGGTAATTTTTAATCAGCTGTTGACATGTAAAAATAATATTATTTAAAACAGTTAAAACAATTAAAAACAACATTTAAACAACATTCTAAAAAACACATTTAAAAACAATATTTAAACACAAAATTATTGGGCACTTAGCAATCAATTAATGCGTTCTGCGTCCAACAAGCAATTAGAAGCACTGACCCACTTCATTCTTAGATGAACAGAGTATAACAGAAAGAAATCGACCGGAAGAGTGGCGTCACACAAATAATGAGTTCCGCGATGACATTAAACATTACACACACAAAAATATTACGCTCGCAAATTTCTTAAAAACTGTGAACAGGAAATGCGAGGTAGGCCCTTGACATGGGCCTTTTTCATAATGTATTTCAGAATATTATTTCTTGCGTTATTGGTATTTAAAAAATGCGTGTCAGGATAATATTTCCGGCGTTAATAATATTAAAATAACATATTTCAGAATACGTTAAATATGCGTTAATGGTATTAAACGTGGCTTACTTTGCTTAAGATTATCATAATTTATCATAATAAAGAAAGAAAATAAATAAAGCAACAGAGAAGGATAAAGCGTGATATTTCTTCAGAAAAAACGAACACAAATGAGGAAACGTTAATTTCAATATTTTAACATATTTATTAACAGATGTATTTTCTTTCAAAGGTGGAGTCTAAAAATTAATAATGTATATCACGTGACAGTTATGGCTTAGTTCTAGAGCAATATAATAGAACAGTTAATAGTGTACGGTCGCTTTTCTCAATGGAGATTGTGTTATTTTTGTTATGGGCTATGGAGTTATACGAAGAATATATTTTATTGAGATTGTGTTATTTTTGTTATGGGCTATAAAGTTATACGAAGAATATATTTTATTGAGATTGTGTTATTTTTGTTATGGGCTATGGAGTTATACGAAGAATATATTTTATTGAGATTGTGCTATTTTTGTTATGGGCTATGGAGTTATACGAAGAATATATTTTATTGAGATTGTGTTATTTTTGTTATGGGCTATGGAGTTATACGAAGAATATATTTTATTGAGATTGTGTTATTTTTGTTATGGGCTATTGAGTTATACGAAGAATATATTTTATTGAGATTGTGTTATTTTTGTTATGGGCTATGAGTTATACGAAGAATATATTTTATTGAGATTGTGTTATTTTTGTTATGGGCTATGAGTTATACGAAGAATATATTTTATTGAGATTGTGTTATTTTTGTTATGGGCTATGGAGTTATACGAAGAATATATTTTATTGAGATTGTGTTATTTTTGTTATGGGCTATGAGTTATACGAAGAATATATTTTATTGAGATTGTGTTATTTTTGTTATGGGCTATGAGTTATACGAAGAATATATTTTATTTTAACCCTTCAGTAACATGACCATATAAGCTGCATCATCAACTATTTTGTACTGTCTTGATATAACAAAAATAGGCTTCATCCACGGTTGAAGGAGTCATCAAAAGAGCTTCATAAGACTTAAGAAAAAAATAATATTATATTGTCCGTATAGAATGCACAACTTTGCCAGCACAAATAAATCAGTTTTATCTGCCTTCCACGAACTACCTATTTACTTGTTCTATTTATCTATTCTAAATAAATGTAACCGCAAACGGAAGGACTGAATGTCCAACAAAACAACAATGATCTCTAAGTTATATAATAGTGCAGTAGATGACATGTTAATACAGTGAGACTTTCCTCTTTTCCAAGTCCCACAGAATTTCAGAATTTCAGAATTTCAGAATTTCATATATATATATATATATATATATATATATATATATATATATATATATATATATATATATATATATATATATATATATATATATACGTTTCTATTTGATTTGTGGTGCGCCATTTTTTAGATCTGGAATTGCACATGATGATAGGCAGATTTGCTTGTAACCCTGACCATGGACACTGCTGTCAATATATACACAGTGCCATATATATATATATATATATATATATATATATATATATATATATATATATATATATATATATATATATATATATATACAATGCCACATGGGATGTGGCGAAAAGCAGCTCTGTGCTGGACGTCATACTACCCGGGAGAGCCCAGAATCTGTCAAATATGTTCGCCTGAAAAGTCGCAGAACCCACTTGGCTGGTCGGAAATATATAACTGGATGTCAGCCATACCAGTGACCAGGGCCTGATTGCTGTGGACAGGAAAGGATGCTTTGAAGTCCATGACACCAAATATGCATGCTCCGGGAAGGTAAGAAAGCCACAAAACCCCTAGAGTTTATCATCTCTGATTATGTGGATTCTTCTTAGAGCACATTGCAGATCGTACAATGTTGGAGTCTTCTGGGTGTGAAGTAAACCTCCGAGCAATCTTCCCCACGGGACATAAGGAAACCCCCATCGAGGCCAAATCCTTAAATCGGAGATAGGGCGTAGTCCAGCCAACAGAGGCTGGAAACTAAGATTGGTCGGACCATCCCTGACATCGAGCAGTACCAAAGTCCTGCGCACACAATCACTGGTGCTGAAGTCAGAGATACCAGGCCTGGAGGAGCACCAGTAACCACGGTATCATGCAACATGACTAGATAACATGTCTTTCAGACGACAATAAAAATAAGGAAACGATAACTATATTGCTCGTAATTCCTGGGAATATAAACAAACACATGTTATGTACTATGTTCAAATAAATAATACGTAGCCTAGTAATTTTTTTGTTATTAAAAAACAATTCTAAATCTAATATATCGTTCATAATAGGTTGGTAATATTCTTCAAACCTGAGGTTTCCACATAATAATTATTAGGAACATTTTAAAATATCATTTTCGTTTTCAGCACCCCAAAATTAGTTATGATCAACTTTTTTCCTTACTGGTACAATTTTGATGTTGACTAGTGTAATTAATATTCGATCAAGAGCACAAGAATTCAAGAGACGGACTACTAGATCACTACGTACTGAATTCTACAATATACACCGTGTATCAATATTTAAGTAAAATAGCATTATAATAATATCAGTGTTTCACTATTATACATTGGGGTTCTCCCTTCCTGGCGTAGTGATTTCGCTGTGTGCTCAAGAGGTTGCGAGTTCCAATCCATCTCGTGTCGTCATTTTTATAAAGTGAATTTTTTTTGGAGATACCTGTGGATTATCGCTGGAAGCTACGGAGTTACGTGATATGAATGGTACTCGCAACAGGCGTTGTGTCGATTCGTTGAGAGGAACTGAGAACTTATGAGGTAACCCGAGTACAATGAATTCAATCCTTTACGCCTTTTCAACATTCAACAAGGTACATAATTCCATAACAAGAATGCCACCGCCACAGTAGATGCAATCGGAAAATATATGTAAAAAATCTTTTAATGATTGTCATCCATGTAAAAAGTCTTTTTTTGGACTATAGTCTACACTAAAAACTGTGTTCTTCTCAGAAATTTCATACCAAACCCCAGTTCAAATTAAACGGTCCTTCACATGACAACCCAGGTCAATAGGCAACTCTGTACGCCCTGATATAACAAATAGGACTAACATCCATGGTTGAAATGGGCGTATCTTCGACTACCAAGACAAAGTTATTAGTTCACAAACAACAAAACACAGAGAAATATCAGTGAAATAATTGAACACCACACACACAAGCACAACTCAAACACCTAGAAATACAAAGGAATGAACAACGAAAAGATGCATAGTAACAGAGTAAATTATGAAATCCCGACTAACTTTACAAATCGATAAAATCTCATATTTGTGTAATGACATCCATAATACTGGTCACAAAACAAAACGCCAGTGGGAAAAAAATCGGTTTTTATAACACTGCCCAAAATACCCGAGGCTGAGGATTGTGTAGACTTTAGCACCATCAGCCTAATGAGTCAGATACGTTATTTCCTCACAATCATGCAAGACAGACTTCTCAATAAAGTAAACAACGAAATAGTTGATGCACAATTAGCTATTCGTAAAAACATTACAACCAAGTAATCAATACTCTATATGTATTTGCAGAATAATATTTACAAGTAAAATTAAAGTACATATACAATGTGACCGACTTTAGATAAAATAAGTCCTACGTGGCAACCCATGACCTAGTCACCATTCTTGGCTGATCTAACTTATCAATTTTTTAATTGGTTCTCTATACAATTTGACTAATGTTGACTACTGAAAGAAAAATGAATCAAGCGAATCAGCCAAGAGTAGTGACACCATCATGGTTTAGCCCACATGTCTTATTTTATCGAATGTAGGTCATTTATAAAGATAGTCCCATATATCTATCATTGCAGTCAGGTCCGACGTAGATATAGGGGAAGTGAGGACTGTTTCCTCTAAGTTGCGCTACCATGCGCTAGCGCACATTTTTTATCCCTGGGTGCACAAACTTTGACCTTGGCTTACAAGACTTACGTATAAAATGTGTGAAAAATTTCCTACAATAAACAAAATAGATCTCGTTTAATAGAGCATGCTGAAGAAGATTAATTCTTAAGGCAGACGGAAATTGAACTTGGCCCGTTCAAGCGGCATCGAATCGCCATTTAACAGCTTTTTCATACTTTGACCATCCTCATCCCCCCCCCCCCCCAAAAGGTGTGTTCTCGTCAAGACATTAACCTGTGCACCTAAGCCACTGAGAACAGACCAATCGAAATAAGAATTATTACAACAACAACGAACTAATATTGAAGTATCCTCAGGAACACAAACATACAACATCCGTATTCATGGAATACCCGGTTCAATATCCGTCATCTATAAGACTTATTTTCATTTATCTTCATGCTTCCTACTTGAATTTTGTTGAAGAAGATTAACTTCTTTTTATGTAGAAGGTTTATCCAGCTGATGTGATGTTCGAATTTAATCAGCCCATGGTTGTTGCTTACAAGCACTCTTGTCTTAGAAGGAACATTGGAATTGAGTGCTTAAATCCTCCCTTAGATTTACATATAACATAGATTAAGTTAAGAAAACGATTTCTCTGAATAAATATGTAACATAGATAAAGTTAAGAAAATACTTATCTGAAACCTTGATTAATTAACAAAAGAGATCATAATACAATGTTGATTGGATTATGGGATTTAGTAACCATGAAGGTGTGGTGTATAATGTCACAACGGGCAAGACTGAGAGAAGGACGGAGAAAAACAAGATACTGATATATTGATATCGTGGCGTGGTAGAAAGTTCTGATGGAGTATGGTGTATCAACAGTAGATATGATACACAAGTACTGCAGATATAATGTGAAGATTAAAAATGCCCACTCCACCTGGTATGACACATGCTGGTGATGGATGTTTCCTCAGGAACCCTGACCTTGCGGAGTACTATCTACAATCTAGCATGTAGTAAGACTGCTGGCGGTATTTAGATTTTTCGTGCCTTCAAAATTAATTTCAGGTCACATTTCAATATTTCTGACATATTTTGATATTTGTATGATGTCATATTTTGATATTTCTATGACGTATTTTGACATTTGTAAAACATACTTTGTTATTTCTATGTCATATTTTGATATTTGTATGTCATATTTTGAGATTTCTATGCCATATTTTTTATATCTGTATGTCATATTTTGATATTTTAATCATATTTTAATAATGCTGTCATATTTTGACATTTTTGTCATATTTTGATTTTTTGATGTCATATTTGATATTTTAATCATATTTTAATATTTTAATACCTTTTTAAATATTATACGGTCTCGTAACTTCATTTTAATGTTAGGTGCCAAACTCCTGCTGGAATTCTCTTTCAAAAGAACACTTGTCCTGCCAGCGTTTTGACAGGATGTAGTCCAGAGAACGGATATGCGTTTTATTCGAGACAATGACCCGACAAATCATACTTAAGTAGTAACTAGTACGCTCTGTGCGGTTACCAATGCATCCGTATCCATATCGACAGTTAGCTATCAGTACGTTTTAACCTGTTTATAAGCATTGCTCGCACTGCACGCTGATCACCATTATACGTGCTACACGGTCAAACGTGTTGGGCTTTTTGCTATGGTCTGCAGTATTATAGACCTTGCCACAGACACCAATTTACAGTAATTGATGCTTGCGTTTTTGGAGTATTGAAGTGTGGTATTAAGTCACTCTTCCGCCGTCCTGCAGACGCAGGTGTCGAGTTCACTAGTTACTCCTTATTTAAAATAAACATTACTTCCCTGATTCACCCATTCACCAGAGATTAGTGTACCAAGTGTTATGCTGTAGGAAGGTGAATGAATCATCGCTACTGAATAACTGCAGCAGTCTTCGATAGTCAGGCGGTTTCAGCTTTACCACTGACTAGTCAGCTGATCAGTTATGGGAAAATGTGTGTTATGACTTTGGTTGGTAATTTTGCTTATTTTTACCTTTTATCTTTGCATATTTCACGTTTTCGTTAACAAACATCAGAAGAAATTGAAAAGAAATAATAAACAGAATAGGGCAGTCAAATGCAGCATGCCATTAAAGATAACATTTTTTAGAACATTTTAGAGAACATTTTTTAGAACATTTAGAGAACATTTTTAGAACATTTTAGAGAACAATAAATTATGGATATGTTATAAAACAAGAATATCCAGAGAAAATTGTTGCAACAGGCAAGATAGATAGCAAGACAGATCGAGGAACGATCAATGCCACAACCCCTTTCGTGCGTATCCCATTGTTGCACATCTGACCAAGTCAAATGTCTACAATGTTACGGCATTTCATGCGGAGTGCCAAATACGATGCAAGCAATATTTAACAATAAGGTTTCACTCTGGACATTAGATCGCATGACTCCACTCTTATCAAATTTTGCGTCGTCACTATTAATGTTACCACATTGGTGTGTCACGTATTTCTTTATGCTAGATACACCCAAGTCGTTATTTTAAGTCATTAAAGTCGTTAATTTATGCTAGTAACACCTCTCGGTACAGCCTCTCTCTGCTAACTTTACACATTCCTTACACTTGTTGACACAAGCAATGAACATGTCATAACCTTGTCAACTTTGAGTAAAGAACTCACATGTGGTCAATAGTTTTAGTGATCCCATCTCTCTCTTTCTATCTCTCTCTCTCTCTCAATCTCTCACGCCTCTCTATTTGTTGCATTCGATGTAATGAATAAATGTATACTTCTCAAATTTACCGCAGCTGCAAGATACGACTTCACACTAGCATAAACTGTCACAGAACAATTCAATAACATAAGTTATCGATCACGAATATGACATTAATATTCCGAGAACAAACAATACAGTAATTAACAAAACAATGAAGAAGCCACATTTTAACGAGTTTAAAAGTTTAATATATAATAAACTCTAAGAGTTTTCCTATCTCATTGCAATATTTTAATCAATCAAGTGTCATGTCGAGTGACGAAGACGTTCATGTTTCTCTACAATTCTCCGTCTCCTGTGTTACTAATAATTTAAGTCTGTGACATTCGCTCATCAAACATAAACAAGAAACCAAGTAAATTCTCTCTCTCTCTCTCTCTCTCTCTCTCTGTCTGTCTGTCTTCCTCTGTCTCTTATCCTCTTTATCTTTCCGGTGGTTACTAAATGCTCAAGCTTTGCTCCTCCCATCATAAGACCTAGGAATCTTTACCCACTCCTTCTAATATTCGATACAATCCACATATTTTTACTCCAGCATTTCTGAGGACTTGTAAACTAGTTTCATTAATATATTTAAAAGTAATTATGTAAATTCCGCCGAAGACGGATGTGTCGGGCCATTGGCGCAAAAAACGGCGGCACAACGCATTTCCATTCTCTGGACTGCATCTTGCTGGAGATCTAGTGGTACTGCTACAGGAGAGATCCATCAGGAGTTTGGAAATGAACGCTGAAGAAGAAGAAGAATATAAAGGAAAGTTATGTAAGTTTACCAGCATAACGGGTTGGTCGTAGCTGTTCATTGGTTATAAAGAGTTAATGATGTTGAAATAATCCTTTAAGCTATGATCAGATAGCTCTTGACAACCTTTTTTACCTTTTATCTTTATATTTTTCACATTTTTGTTAAAAAACATCAGAAGAAATTGAAGAAATTGAAAAGAGATAATAAACAGAATATGACAGTCAAATGCAGCATTCATAAAAATGAAGAATTCACGGTGTCATATGCCCCTGTCAATTGAGGCGAGAAAAATAGCAGTGTTTCCCTAACGTTTTTTTTACTATACTCCCACCTAAGTCTTTCTAAAATTCCGATTCTCCCTATATAATATATACATATTTTTTTATATTTCAAAATCTAAAATTTAGGGAATAATTGCCCCCCAAACAACCAAATTGCCCCCGGTGTGAGATATGGGCCTCACGTTGAGAAACACGGGTCTATAGCATTTGTGACCAAAAAACAACAACACAGGCTTGTCTCATTTGTGTAACAGAGGAGACACTCGGACTCATTTAAGATCTCAAAATCATGGATGTGTAAGAGAGATATATTTAGTCCCCTAAGGGAGACATTCCAGTGCGACAGTATACCATGATTATCAATTCCTGCCAGGAGCACAGCACACAGCTCCCGGCCAACTATCTCATCATTATTCTGTTAGTTCTGTTGACAAATCCGCATTGATGGCAAATTATAGATCGAAATAATTCAGTAACTCCTCAGATCAACGATCTTGCAACAGCAAATACCTTGTGGTTGGCATGACTGTATAGTGAGGGACATGGTGTACATTAGACTAGGCCATATTGGCAACAACGATGGCTTTCAGCCATACATAAATGGAACAAAACTGTGAGGGTGGAAAAAGATGCAATTTGCATCATAGTTGAATAAACTAAATATACATCTTCTGTAGCGATGCACTACCTACCTGAGTTTCCAATCATGGAAGATATAATACGAATCTCTCTAGCATGGAAGAGAGAACACGAATCTCTCCATCATGGAAGATAGAATACAAATCTCTCCAGCATGGGAAATAGAACACGGATCTCTCCAGCATGGGAAATAGAACACGGATCTCTCCAGCATAAATGATAGAACACGGATATCTCGAGCGTGTGCTTTTCTTCGAGTTAGTGCAGACATAAATCACGGAGAAATTATGGGTAGCGGGATTAAAATTGGAAAATCTTGGATGGGACAGGAGGAGGACATATTATTCAATATGTATATCCACCAGAGGACATAGATCCTAGTGCAGAATGAGAGACACGTCCATCAGAACTATGCAATGTCTTTTCAGAACACAATCGGTTTACAGAACGTGTAGGTTACAGAACCCCCGTGGCGGAGGAAGCTGAAGTTGGGACTTGATTGATGACAATTCATCTGAGGGAGACATATGGTTTTATACAGATGGTTCTTTTGTTCAGAATGTATGCAGCTCATTTGAGCTCATCACACAGTTTGGAATGAGAATTCTGAGTGAAGACAATAGTTCATATGCTACTACTACAAGTAGCATCACGATGGACATGGCGGCAACCAGGAATATGGCGTGGTTCTCAAACCTACACTCGTGTATGTTTTCTCAGCTACTCAATGAGCTTGCTAAGAAAGATTAAGAATCTCTGGACACGCAGACAGTGGGTGAAGTCGGTGAAGCGGTCTGATCTGACAAGAATAAATTTCCTATTTGTGGCTGATTTTGTCGTTGTCAGAGAAAGTGAACGTAACAACATTCATTCTAGAATGATGACCATGAACCCAGACAAGCAATGAACCGAGCTAATGTTCTAAATGATCTTAGGGAGATAGAACGAGTGACTGATGTAATAAATGCTTGTAAACCTGGAACCCTCAACAGGCTATAAGAACACCATGTCAAGATAGGCGTGGCTATACCGGAGCTTTATGCCGGTAACCAGCGGAGACTGATACACCAACAAAGAATAGTAGTGGTCAGACGCTACACGCTGAGGGATATCTTGAGTATGAGATCAGAGAACTTATGGGCCTATGGTTCGATTTGCAGTGAGGATGATCTTTCGTCTAACTAACGTCTAAAAGCATAGCACATTTATGAAATCAGATTTTTTAAATTATGAAATAACGTTCATAAGATGTCCCGACTCATAATATATAAAATTGCAAAAACAAAAGGATAGAAGCGTTTTATCTCTTGTAATCCGCGGGGTCTAAACAGGGAAAATAATTAACACTTTTCTCAGATGTTTTTAAATATTATTCTGGAACAAGATATATTTTGAAGGCGTTGAGGTGGGATATGAACTAAAAGATGAGTGGAAACACTGATTTAGAATAAGACACCCGTAACGAATTTAGTCTTTCATTTGCTATCAATTGAAGAAACCAGACAATCAATAGCAGTCAATATTACAGCGTAGCCACAAGAGGATGAGAATAGCGATGCGCCAAGAGCGATGTGTTTGTCATTTGGAGACGAAAATAGCAAATAAATCTATGGCTAAATCGTTCACTTTCTAAGCCAAGATTTCATTCATCGACATCGTAACGACGTCGGCCAAATCGGAATTTCTACACACAATTAGGAGCACCAGGAGGACATTTTCTGCTATTGATTCTCCACGAAACATGCTTATGTGTGTATCTATAAGCTTGTCCCGGCCATTTGTAACGCGAAACGTTTTGGGAAGGGTAAGATATCGTTGTTGGACCAAAAAATTACAGAGATTTTCGCGCGATCTTGTTATGTAACATATTTTCCTATATATCTTGTGAAGCAAGTCCAATGCCGACTGTACTGATAACCGCTAGCCAAAAACAAGTGTACAGAGGAAATTGGACCCAGAACTAGAGCAGGCAGTGGGCAAGTGAATCGTCATCTTAAACAATATCCGTGCTCAGACACAGAAGCACCTCCTCTGAGATTAACGTAGTAAGTCAAAAGAGTGAAGTAAAGCACCAAATAATCTCAAGTAAAGCACCAAATAATCTCAAGTAATGCACCAAATAATCTCAAGTAATGCACCAAATAATCTCAAGTAATGCACCAAATAATCTCAAGTAATGCACCAAATTTGTCCCGTGACACATTTGAGGTTTCCACTTCAGGCATTACACGACGTTAGGAGTCGAGATCTTCTGGGAGGGTATTACATACCGCTAAGAGTCAAGATCTTAGTATTACATACCACCGAGACGCTAGCTCTTCTTGGAGGGCATTATTTGCCACCAAAGGTCGAGATCGTCTGAGAGGACATTACATATCGCCAAGAGTTGAGATCTTCTGAGAGGTCACTACATACCATTGTGACAGGGAGGTGTTAACAGGTTGGTGACTAGTGATTTAAGGTAATCACTGACATAAGATCACTGACAACTGATGTACTTTTAGATAAGAACACGATACAAGAGGCGTATCTCATCCAGCGTCGTCTTACTCGAAGACGTCTGTGTATTTTGTGATACACTAACTAGTTCACAGCTTCAAGGTATCAATTGTGTGCATCGATAAGAAATCAAATAGTTGCATCAATAGATTTACTGCTACAAGTTAACGTCTGAATTCTACTACCTCTGGCCGTCCTTTTTACAACTGGTCTTAGTTGTTTCTCTACTTCCAGCTGTTTTTCAATTTGTATAGCATTTTAGAGAATCGTCCGGTCTATATCTTCGCAGCATGTGATAGAGATTGGTAATCTCCACGCTGACAACCCACAGGCTTCGTTCTCAGAAGAAATTGAGTTTCCTTCTCACGTATATGCTATTCGAATTCTTTTTCGCCGTATCTCTTACACGTGTATTTACTGTAGAAAAACACTAATTAACTAATCCTGACACTTAGAATCCTAGATGCATTTCGAAGTTTCTAAACTAGTCCTCACACTTAGAATTTGAGACGTTTTCTCGATGTTTCACATCTATCTACTTGGAGTTGGCAATTCGGCCTGTCCTACATACTGTCTGAGTGTCGACCTCCACAGCAGTCAGCAGAATCCACAGTTCCTAATATGACCGCCGAGCTCTCCGAATCTGAATATGTCCCCCCCCCCACCCCACTATTTATACTATTTCCGAATCTAATGCACGTGATCGCATTAAATTCTAAACCTCATGTTTTAAACAATAAAACCTACAATATTTTCCTTTCCAGACTTTCAAACATCTGACATTCAACTTTCTCCAACTCTAAATAATAATCACAATAAAATATTGACTTAGAACTAGTCAAACTAAAGAACCTTCATTAAAAGGGCATTTACATAGGTGATGGCGAAATAAGAGCAAATAAAAGGAATTGAGTAAATAATAATAAAAGTCATTGGTCATTTCTTATGTGCCTCAATAGATCAACACTTCGATGTACGATCACTTAAGTAGGTGTGAGTTAATGGTAAAATAAACAGATCTAGTCGATCCGCGTTTTATGGAGAACTAGATAAATATTGAGGCCTATACGGTCGGCCATCGTCGCTGACTATACGAAGATGGTGTCTAGTAGTCTAGACAGGTAAATCACCTTGTTATTCGTCTATCGTCACACTGACCGTCCGAAAAATATCTACCCGCGCTACTCCTACAGATGCTAAGTGCCTGCTAATTGAAACTGACAACACAAAAGTACTATAGCGTATGTGGCAATAATATATTTGTGTTGTTATTTCATTAGTGAATGGCTTTGTGTCTGTCCTTCTTGTCAACTTTGCAATGACCGTTCTCACTTCGTTCCAGCATCTTCAACGGCCGCTGGAGTTTCTCATGTCTCTGAGGTACCTCTCCCCCTCCCCATCTCCCTGGCACACTACCATTAGTCGAGATCTTCTGGCAGGGCATTACGTACCGCCAAGAGTCATCTTCTTGGTAAGAACGAGAGCTCTGGAGAAATAGAAACATACCCACTCAAAATCGGAAGCACGAACTATTTACTTGTAATTCGTGATAATCAAGATTGTTTGATTTGGATCGGGTCACACCTGTTATTTGGAGAACTTAAAGATCTTTATGAATCATTTCTTGAAAAGGCTCCAATCAAAAACAATTATTTTGTCACTTTCTACTCTCATTATCAAAGATGTATATAGACACTGCCTCCCCGTCTTGCTCAGTGTGTGCTGAACATTTATTAAACTCAGATGATAAAAGATTTTACCTAATCATTTCAATTTATCATCGTTAATGTCGTGATTTACAGCTTGGTACGACAGCTTGCGACATGAGTTATTATATTAATTCTGGGGGCAGTTCAAATTGTAATTTGAAATCAGGCTGTTGGACGAGTCAAATGACTTGGCTGGCAGTATTTTTATGAGGCGAGTTAATATTGTAATTTGAAATGAACCTGCTGTATCAGTCATATTACTTGACTGAAATAATTTTTATGGTTGCCAGTTCACTCTATAATTTGAAAGCGGCCTGTCAGATCAGTCAATGACTTGGCTGGCAGTTTTTGTCCTACCCATATTTTATATCTATTTGTGTTTGGCACCATAATTAGCTGAGTAGCGTGGTACCCAAAGTGTTCAGTTGCATTAGTTCTCAACCTGCTTATATATTTATTGTCAATTATTGGGTTCTCCTTTCTCTGCGTAAGTTCTGATCACCAACACGAATTTTCGTGTGATTTTGCCAAGTACGTTGTGATATCTTTGATCTTGGTCCATATATACCTAGCGTATTCGTTTTCGGCACTACCGTCTGGTAGAAATAATGGTTAAGAAAACACAACCGTAAAAAAAAAATAATAACCACAATGACTTGGGCAATGGTTTCCTCACCCAAAAAATGGAACAGACTTCTGGTGAGGAAACCATTGTCCCAGTCATATTAGTTATTAATTTTTTTTACGGTTGTGTTTTCTTAACCGTTATTTGTTTCTTGACAAAGGTCCCAATAAGAACGATACGTCGATAATTGTCCTTGTTCTATGTTTTATTGTTATTTATTATTGTTTTATATCGATAATTAGGTATTCTCAGTAACCTGTTTACTTTATTTGCGATTTACCTTGGGTTTATGTAGTTGTGATGGGATCTCTATTTCATTTTTTCCTTCAGCAAACACTTATTGTATATACATATACGAGTCTCGGCATAGCAGAACAATATTATTCAGGAATGGGGTACACAATAATAGTAACAATGCCTGAAAACAACTGCTGAAACACACCTTCCTCTTCCAGTGTAAATCGTACTGGCAACCGACGTTGATAGAGGAATATGGGGGCTAGCCCTCGAAGCTGACACTAATGTAGCTATGAACAGGATCAGATAATGAGAGAACGGGCAAGGCGGTCGATGAACAAGATGGGATCCGTATAAAAAGCTACATAAGAAGGGACAAAGATGTGACCCACAGAATTAGCCGGTAGAATACATCTAAAAATAGCTTCTAGGAAATACGATGGTTGAAGAGGGAGTGAGAGAGAGAGAGAAAAAGAGAGAGACGTTTCTGAACAAGACCTGAGATAAATATAAAATGAATTGAGGCTGAAAATGTTAAGTATTACAAGAAGCTGGGACCTTTTTTTATTACACAATACCAACATTTCATGATGTTTATTCATCATTCACGCTATCCCTATATTTGATGAAGTTTATACATCACTTACACAATTCCAATACTACATGAAGTTTGTACATCCTTCCCACGATCCCAATATGTGATGAAATTTATACATCATTCACACTTTCCCAATATTTCATGAAGTTTGTACATCATTCACACGATCACAATATGTCATGAAGTTTGTACATCATTCACACGATCACATTATTAAGTAAAGTTCGGACAGCAATTAGACGTTCCCAACATTACATAACGATGACACGGCAATCTGACGATCCCAGCACCATACCTGGAGATTACACGACAATCAGATGTTGCCAACATTACATGGACATCACGCAGCAATCAGACATTCCCAATATTATATAAATTTCAGACATCAATCAAACTTTCCCAAAATTATACAAAATTTGAGACAGCCATAAGGCGAACACAACATTTTACAAAGCGCAAACATCGATTAAACGATCCAAACTTTACATAGAGTTCACATAGCAATAAGACAGACGATCCCAAGGTTACATAAAGTTCAGATAGAAATCAGACGATCCCAAGGCTACATGAAGTTCAGATAGCAATCAGACGATCCCAAGGTTACATAGAGTTCACAAAGCAATCAGACGATCCCACTATTACATAAAGTTCAGATAACAATCAGGCGATCCAAAGGTTACATAGAGTTCAGATAGCAATCAGACGATCCCAAGATTACATAAAGTTCAGATAGCAATCAGACGATCCCAAGGTTACATAGAGTTCACATAGCAATCAGACGATCCCACTATTACATAAAGTTCAGATAACAATCAGGCGATCCAAAGGTTACATAAAGTTCAGATATTAATCAGACGATCCCAAGATTACATACAATTCAGAAAATGAACTTATTTTCTCCAATAATCTACCCGTCTGTATATACTTCTTCCATTTATAGATACAATCCGCCTATCCACTACTTTACTTATCAATATATTCTTCAATCTATCAATCAATCTGTCTTTCTCTCCATCTTTCAATGTATCGATCTGTTTGCATTGTACACTTCCGTCCCAGATAGAGCAACTTCTAAAATATGATATCGACGTTGAACTAATACTACGATAAAATATGTCAAATTTTCCGGTACACAGTTGAATAGAAACGGATCTGTCATACAGGAATGATAAAATCTAAGAGTGAATGGTACAGAAGATCAGATCAAATCGAGTGACGTCTCCATATCGAAGAGCAGATTTAATGGACACTACATGCTTCTCTGATAGACCGGTACTCGGTTATTTACATCAGTTAGGTAGCTTTCATTCAAATAGTGGAAGTGAAAGGGAAATAAGGCGAAGTCAAGTTTCCTGATTGAATTCTTACTCTGTGTTCGTTATCAAATTCCTGTTGGTTATCAGGATGTATACCAGAGAGCGGAGTTAGTTGTATAATATTGTACAATTTAGCCACGATATATAAGCTGTTCAGCCTGACATAGTTGATTTCAGCATATATTTTTAATCCACTTTCACATGTGGGGTAAGACATTCAACTCAATCCCTAAATTCTCTTAGTTGTTTCTTACGACATGCATAACAAGTCATGCTATTGATATTATTTTCTTCTATTTCGGGCGTTGGCAACACGGATATTTATTTATGCTTCTGTCGGTTTTAGAATAATATGTTT
This sequence comes from Meghimatium bilineatum, assembly GCA_034231615.1. NCBI lineage: Eukaryota > Metazoa > Mollusca > Gastropoda > Stylommatophora > Philomycidae > Meghimatium > Meghimatium bilineatum. Next base: position 17,073,591 of record CM067306.1, on the reverse strand, counting down.
TAATTAATCGTTCCGTTTCAACTACAGCAATAGTTTACTATCTGAGCACATAGATTATCTAATTCTAAATGTCTTTTTTGTATGAAACATTTCGTTTGCTAAAGTAGATAAAGATATTTAAAGTTGGTTCTTGGTATGTACAAGTTTAACAATCTTTAGGATATAATGAGGGCCCGAGAGGGGAGAAAAAAATAGCAACAGTTTACCTTGCATGCATGTCGTAAGAGGCGACTTAGGAGGTTATGGGGTGGAGTTAGCTGTTCCAGAGGATTTCCACCCACTTCCTTATACTATGTCTTAACTTGTCCGGCTCTGTGGCGAAGTGGTACAGAGCGCGTCTGTGACGGCAAAGGTACCGAGTTCGTTCCTCTCCACAGGCAATTGTGCATCCGGACCGTTCAGAAAGCAATGGCAACCTACTGAACGTATTTATATTGCCTAGAAAATCACCACATCCAACAAATGTTGGGTTGATAGCTACGTCCTGGATAGGATATGCTACCAATTTAGAACATATTTTCCTGATGTAAAATAGTGCAATGAGGCTCTTTTTATACGTGATAATAAAGGCCGCTGTGCTATAGAAGTCGCCACGACGTGTAATGGAAATATTTTTAAATTATACCTACGACAGTCAAAAATTCTGTCCAAACGGTGGTTTTAAGGCAATACCTCACTGTTATTAGACCGGTGTTCTAACCATTCGATCGCAAGCTTCTCATTAAATACGAATATTAATATTTTATTGATTATTTCTTTTATATCAGGACAATCTCATACGGATCCAAAATAAACAAACAAACAATTGATAAAGCTCGAAAAAAGACGATCGATAATACATAAAAATGACATAAAAATCGGCAGTTACTTTGGAGGTGTATTTATCAGAGATGAGAGGTCAAAACTGGAACACTACATCTGCAGGCTATCAATTGTTTCTTTGTTTGTTTGTTTGTTTACTGATAGATTTGCCTCATGTGGCCGAGACGCGGCCCTTTTTACCTAGGAATATGTTCCTTTTTGGTTATATTAGAGCCTTTAGGAGTCTTTGTTTCTTGTGGTGTAATTGCCTGTTTGGCGCTATAATTGTGCTACCCAGGCGGATAACAGATGTGGCATCTAGCTGAAGACAAAAAGTACCATACTTGTGGCATGCTATTGTTCATGAGAAGCTATCAGTTGATCGGTATTACCAATATATACACAAACCAAGATCATTATAAGCGCAAGGGAACTTGTTTCGTATGAATACTTTTATTATATTAATTTTAGTTATCCATCAATTGAAAGAGCTAGTTTGTACGACAAAAAAACCTTTATTATAGCCACATTTGGTGAAATTAATTCTTGATTAGAAGCTGGTTTTACAGCACGCTGGGCATTCCCATAAGTGCTCCGCCCTTCGCTGCAGCAGCCATCCCAGTGTATGTAGACCCAGAGTTCCGGTCAGGTGCTGATTGTGTGATCTTCGGGACTTTCCAAAAACTTACCTTTCCTTCCCTCACATCTGAGCACTCCCATTTCCAACACTATCCGTACGTGTACCATCATCTTCATCATGAAATGAATTTATCACCGCCTTCACTAAGTCCGTTCTATCTCTTCGCAACAATGTGCCCTCCATCACCACATTGCCTGCCAATAAGTCGGCTCTCTCGTTTCCTCTGACCCCAGCATGACCAGGGCAGTATATCCATGTAATGCTCTGAACAACTGAGTTGTTCAATAAGTCCCACCATTCCCTTCCCAGCATGAACCCTTCAATCCCGCGCAACATGCCCTGAGAGCCTGTGAGTACTACCGAGTGTGTTGATGTATCAGCCATCAACCAATCAAGAGGTGCTGCAACTCCTCTATCCCCATCCCCACGCTCGATGAGACAGTAGAATATGCTGAAGATTTCTCAGCACGCCGTTTCTGTAGGCAACAAAACCCCAACCGCCTTTATCTGTGTCTCTGAAAAACGGAGCCATCTGTGTATATAATTATGTCCTGTAGTCTCGAATGAAGCCGGGCGAGCCCGTGTACTGCATCCCGAGCCCTGACTGCCGTCCACCCTCGACACGCTTAGTTGTATTATTACTTTAGTCAGTGATTTCTTCTCAGTGTCTACCTCCACCCATTCACTGCCATTTCCTATTTCTTCCAACTCACACACTCCTCGCAGTGCGTCCCCAGCCTCTGCCATTCATGATCTGCCACGCTTGATTCGCTTTCCCTTCGACTCATCTAGACGATGGTGTAATGGGTGGTGGTTGTATTCTGTCACTTCAAGGTACGACCCAACCTGCGCCACCTGATGTCGCACTCTAATGCCGGGGAGATCAAGCAGAAATCCCACAACAGAGATGGGTGCATCTCTAGCACACCCCAGCACCGCTCTCACTGCCCCATTCTGAACCCCTTCCAATCCATCGACTCGTGACTGTGACAAAGTTAGTAGGCCGATGTCATAATCTATTACAGATAGCACCACCACTTGCAGAAGCAAAAAAAGTACCCATTGCTGCATGTCGCAGGTCGCCATAACCCCGATAACACTGATCCCTCCTTTAGCCTTCCGAATCATATTAATATCAAATTCAACTAAATTGATTGAACTGCGTTTTAAGCCTTTTTCAAACCGAGACATAGAATTCTGGCCCGTCTAGTTATTTTATAGGCCGGCCAATCTGTTTTAAAAGTATTAGATGTACTGCCCTCAGAAACCACACTTTGGTTTACCGACTAAAACAAAATCTTTTTGGCCTATACGACACGAGAAAAGTTAAATACATTCCGCTTTTTATTAAATATCGTTCAAATCGTTCTATTTTTGTGCTCCCTATTAGGACGGTTCTGTGTCTATCCGAACCCACACACACACACACACACACCAAACTCCCAACATATTTTATTTTCGTCTTTATTGTCGCCTTGAAAATCGACGTGACTCCTGGGTGCATATGTCTGACGTTGAGTACCATTGATCTATACATTTATGATTTTACCATCTCTGAGTAGGAACTTCTTTTCTTAATCTTTCGTTAGCCTGTGACATGCCTATATATGAAGTTTTGTTTCTTCTATAAACTTGACTGTGTTCTGCTACACGTATAGAGGTACGCAGAGTTTTTCTTTCATTGTTGTTTCTCTAGTCAGAAACCGATATGAGGAGAAGATCACTTCTCCTGGCAATTGGAGTCTTCAGTGTGTAAAATAACGATCTGAGGAGATCACTTCTGGCAATTGGAATCTGTGAAATAACGATCTGAGGAGATCACTTCTCCTGGCAATTGGAATCTGTGAAATAACGATCTGAGGAGATCACTTCTCCTGGCAATTGGAATCTTCAGTGTATGAAATAACGATTTGAGGAGATCACTTCTCCTGGCAATTGGAGTCTTCAGTGTGTAAAATAACGATATGAGGAGATCACTTCTGGCAATTGGAATCTGTGAAATAACGATCTGAGGAGATCACTTCTCCTGGCAATTGGAATCTGTGAAATAACGATCTGAGGAGATCACTTCTCCTGGCAATTGGAATCTGTAAAATAACGATCTGAGGAGATCACTTCTCCTGCCGATTCAATGCCGATTCAATCTTCAATGTATGAAATAACGATCTGAGGAGATCACTTCTCCTGGCAATTGGAGTCTTCAGTGTGTGAAATAACGATCTGAGGAGATCACTTCTGTCAGTTGGAATCTGTGAAATAACGAATAACGATCTGAAGAGAACACATCTCCTGGCAATTGGAATCTTCATTGTGTGAAATAACGATCTGAGGAGATCAATTCTCCTGGCAATTGGAGTCTTCAGTGTGTGAAATAACGATCTGATGAGATCACTTCTGGCAATTGGAATCTTCAGTTTGTGAAATTAACGATCTGATGAGATCACTTCTCCTGGCAATTGGAATCTTCAGCGTGTGAAATAATGATCTGAGGAGATCACTTCTCCTGACAATTGGAATCTTCAGTGTGGAAATAACGATCTGAGGAGATTACTTCTCCTGACGGGGTGCAAAGGGAACGCATTACTCTAGGCGGACCCAGGGTTAGCAGATAAAAAGATCCCAAATGTATCTCCACGCGGTGCACCCTGGAAACAGAAATACAGCAGCTGATTCTGGCCAAATCATTTGGCGATCGTGTCCGAGAATGTGGAGGTAGCAGATGAAAAGAGATTTGACTGCACAAGAGGCAGACAATATCTCCGACACCACCAGCTTCACCACATATAGCGACACTGTCGACATACAGTGAAGCTAGTCAGTCCAGTCCGAACATTGGAGGGGTGGCCAATGTAAAATGCACGTAAAGGTAGATGCATGGCGAGAGACAATAGATTTCATACCGAGTACAATGAAACAATGAAAGGGCAGAACAGCGCTAGAGGGCAGCGCGAACTGCAAATAGAAAGTGAAAAGTCCCTAGGAAAGGAGAACTACAAGCTCCGTCAGCTCGAGACGAGCTTCTAGTTACCTGTGTTCCTTACAGGCAGAGACCCAGACCCATTCATTGGCGTTTGGTAAAGCAAGAAGACCTAATCCAATTCTAATGTCGAGCCTTCCTAAACCGGAAATATGCTCGCGAAGAGAAAGGGTTCTGTACCCGATGGGCTTAGGCACAAAAGGGACAATGATTTAGCCCTGGCCCAACTCTACTGTCAAGTTTTCCTACACCGGAAATACACTTGAAGAGAGAAAGGGTTCAGTACCTGATGGGCTCAGGCGCTATTGGAACAAGGACGCTCAGCTCGAGAACGCCTTGCTCTCAAACGCGTGGTGTGAGACTCGAACTTGGACAAGGGGTACACGATGTCGGTGAATGACACCTCGGCTAAGAGGGCGAAAGAGCCAGGGTCCAACTCCTCTGTTGAGTTCTTCCCCTAAGGAACCAGGTTCACAGATGAGAAACGGTTCAGTACCCAATGGGCACAGGCACAGCACGCCCAATTACACGAGGCAAGTTCACAGACAGTGGGACACCTCGTGCGAGTCAGACGAGAGCAAAAACGTCTGGGCGAAGAGTCGCCACTACGCGTGCCTGGAGACAGATATAGAGGCTGTCACAGGCTAAGGGTAGCCCACCCGATTGTCAAGGCATGCCGAAATCGGATGTGCTAGGCCTACAAGACGCATATCGGTGGCACAACGTAATCACGCTCCCGGCGGAAATCGCACGGATATCCGTGATGGTTACAATGGAGCGAACGCAAAACAAACAAACTTCTCCCGACATTGCAATCTTCAGTGTGTGAAATAACGATCTCAGATCACTTCTCTTGGCAATTGGAATCTTCAGTGTGTGAAATAACGATCTGATGAGATCACTTCTCCTGGCAATTGAAATCTTCAGTGTGTGAAATAACGATCTGAGGAGATCACTTCTCCTGGCAATTGGAATCTTCAGTGTGTGAAATAACGATCTGAGGAGATCACTACTCGTGACAATTGGAATCTTCAGTGTGTGAAATAATGATCTGAGATCACTTCTCTTGGCAATTGGAATCTTCAGTGTGTGAAATAACGATCTGATGAGATCACTTCTCCTGGCAATTGGAATCTTCAGTGTGTGAAATAACGATCTGAGGAGATCACTACTCGTGACAATTGGAATCTTCAGTGTGTGAAATAATGATCTGAGATCACTTCTCTTGGCAATTGGAATCTTCAGCGTGTGAAATAACGATCGTAGGAGATCACTTCTTGTAATTGTAGTATTCGGTGTATGGAATAACGCACTGGAGAGATCACTATATTGCACATAAAAGGATACGTACAATAAATCTTTTATTCACATACCAATTGATTGGAACAAACAAAACGTATCTTTCTTTTCTCTCCAAGGCAGCACAGTAATGTGTACTATATATCAAATAGAACAAAAGAGATGTACGGACAGCGAGAGAGAGAGAGAGAGAGAGACAGGAAAGGATAGATATACATCTGAAAAAGGCACATATATTTGGATGGACTGGTCGACAGATGAGGGGTTGGACAGATAGATGGAGGAATGCAAGAATTAAATTGATAGATATATAAATATACATACCGAAAAATAGATAGCGAAATATTATTATAGATTAGGTAGAAGATCAGATCAGATCAGTAGACACTGATAGATCAGATAGGAGAATGAAAGGCGATGGATGGGTAATATTTATGATGTATGGATTGGTAGATGACAAGATGAACGGCTAGGTAGATGAAATGATAGTAATGAATGGATAGATGGAAAGATAGCTGGATAAGTAGATGGAATGATAGTAATGAATGAATGAATGGATAGATGGAAAGATAACTGGATAAGTAGATGAAATGATAGTAATGAATGGATAGATGGAAAGATGGCTGGATAAGTAAATGGAATGATGGTAATGAATGGATAGATGGAAAGATGGCTGGATAAGTAGATGTAATGATGGTGAATGTATAGATAAATGGAAACTTGACTAGAATTTAGATTGAATGATGATGCGTATGTAGATGGAATAATGATTAATGGATAACAGAATGGGTGAGTGGATTTATTTTATTTGATTGAATAGATAAATGCTTGATTGAATTGCCAAATATTTGATTGAATTGATGTATAATTATGGGATGGATGGATACTTTATTGGATGGATTATTAAGTGGATAAATGTTTGATTGGATGGCTGGATGATGCTCGAATGGACAGATAGAGGCTTGATTGGATGGGTGGATAGCTTCGATGGATAAATGATTCCATTGGTTTGGCAGGTGCCTGTTTTTATGGATACATACTCAATTACACAGCTGTTTGATTTAATGCATATATGCATTTTTTGATGAATATATATTTGATTGGATGAGTGGTTACTTACTTGTATATATGTATGCTTGATTGGATGCATAGATGATTGCTGTGATAAGTTGTTTTCATGGATAGATGATTGATTTGATAGTTACTTATTTTGATGGATGTTTGATTGGTTGGATTGATATTTTTTGATTGTTTAGATTGATCGATGCTTGATTACATGGATGGATATTTGATTGGAATGATGTTTGTATGTAAAGATGTTTGAATTGATGCATCGATGTTTGATTAATTCCACAGATGAGTGCTTCGATGGAAGCCTGTATTTAATAGATGTATGTTTGATGAATGAACAGATAGATCTCAGAAAAATATATGTTCAATGTAACATATTACCTTACCTAGTCATGGGCGTGGTCACATGTAGCACCAATTCATCTGCATTGGCAGTGTTGTTATGGGAAACCCTTTGTCGCTTCTTCCTTCCCGTTATCCAGCTGCAAGATACTGTCCAGAGAATGCCAAGGGCGCTCAAAATTAAGAGAAAAATCGCTATTACCGTCGTGTTCTCATTCAGCGCTTCAGGGTATTCCATTCATTCTGCGGAGAAGAGATGGCAAATGAAATAATGAAATGAACAACAGACAAATAGTGAAAGACATATACAATCTTAAGTATCCGGAATGTTTATTAGTGTGTGTATTATGTATTACTATTTATTAACAAAACTTCATTACCCTGTTTCAAGTTGGATTTAATCTTCGTTGCTGTTAGTACATAATAATAATAATAATAATGGTCCACACAAGTCGAAGTGCATACATTCCAACTTTTTACTATTATGCGCAGTTTCATTCAACTTTCGTGATGTCACTGAATTCAGATTAAAAAGTCTCTAGGTCTGCGTCCAAATGCATCGATCTGGGTGCTACGCACTGATCGATCCACACCCCCCCCCGGCCTTCTAAGGAGATAGTGGGCTCCCAGTGCGTTGGGTGCAGATCTATGCATCCGGTAGCAGTACTAACAGATGTAAAATACATATTTATCGATATTTCGTTTCGGTAAATAATGTAGGAATGTGTTTCGTTTAATTGTAGGCACTTCTCCTTCTATTGTACCATAGTAATAGTAAAACTCATACCATGTCAGGGTCGTAGGGGTGTCACATTGAGACATTTTGTGCAGAAATATTTTCACGAATCTCTACTCTCTACCACCCTGAAGAGTTTGGAAACGTTACACTCTGTCCAGCCTTTGATATTATCTAGCCATCTCTTCTTCTTTCGACCTCGTCTTCTTCCACCCCCCACCTTACCTTCAAGATAATATCTTGTCACTGAGGAACGTCTTATAACGCGCCCATACCACCGGAGTTCACTATATGTGACGATTGTTAACAGTTGTTCTTGCTGATCCGCTAATACATTAATTATATCATGCACAAACATATTGATCTTATGTTCTCTATAACAGATACACAACACAAATCTGACTCCACAAGCTCACTGAATTGTCAGTTTGAGACAGTAAGTGTGAGTTTTAAGTTAGTACATATTATCTATTAAACTTAAGTGACATTTTTATATTAAATGTTGTGGACACGATATTCATTCAAAAGACACAATGGATTAGAAAAATGAATCACGGAGGGACATGTTCAAGGAAATAGATATATAATTAAGAAACATCGAGGAGTAATAGAAAAAAATGAGAAGTTAGAAGATGGGATCTGAACCAAGTCCAATCAGTTGGCGCTTATTCGTCTTCCACCTTGAGCCAACACGTTTTCTGTATTCGATAATTCTGCATGATATGTTAGCAATACGTGTTGGCTCAAGTTGCAAGGCGAGTAGGTGGCAGCTCTGTCTCTTTCCTTGTACCAGTAAATTCAAGTATGAAGCATGAGGATAAATGAAAATAATTCTTACAGCCAACGGGAATTGAACCAAGTTCGTTCTAGCAGCACAGAATCACTTTGCAACACAAGTAAACAGGTTTTCCGTACTTGACCAACCATATCCCCATATCTCTTTCCTTGGTGGTTCCCCCCCCCCTACAAACTGGATCCTGCCCATCTCATGATTTTTGTCTCCTACACGTGTATCAGCCTATCTCTAGCACTTCCCTCAACTGTACCTTCATGTAAGTATCAACATGTTCTTTTAATATGTTCAAAATATTTAACAAGTTTGATGTTTATTTCGGTTCTGGTTTTGAACTTATGTCCCCCGGTGTGATTATTAATTTGATTATTCCACTTGTCAATGTTTACCAATTTATATTTATCAATTATTAATTTAACAAATTTTTTTTAGGGTTAGGCTTAGGGTTTGGATTATAAGAGATTCTATTTTACATAGCTAACCCTAACCATAAATAAATGTATTTAAAAATTAATAATGGATAACCATATACTGACAAACATTGCCAAGAAATATAATCACCTCGGGGGACACGGTTTCCAAGCAAGAACCTTTATTTCCTTTAAGAATTCTATTTTCATATGCAGTGTTGTTATAACTTCCATTTTTTGTTTTATTCTCTTTCTATGAAGTCCTACTTTATTCTTGTATATCCATATCTCAAAGACATCAATTCTGTCTTCTGGCTATTTATACATATGGTTAGAGCAGGCATATTTTTAATACCAATTTATAGCGTGGAAACATTGACACGTAATAAATCACCGGCAAAGAGAATTGATGTCTTAGGAATAAGATACTACGGAAGGATTTTGAGAATACCACGGACAAAGAAAAATACGAATCAAGAAACATTAAATGCCAAATAAGGTTGACTCCTAAACAACATTATAACAAAAAAGATATGAGTTTTAACCATATAAAGAGACATAGCAGTTCTATTAACAACAGAAGGATAATAGAAGGTATGGTTGCTGGTAACAGGAGTAAAAGTCGCCAAAATACGTCAGTGGACAAGAACCACATCTCATAGTTTAAACATGCATTTGTCTGCGACAGGTCAACACGCGCTGAATCGTGCGGAGTTCAGAAAATCCATAAAGAATATTCGTTCATTCTGGATAGAATATGCCACATGAATTTAATGCTTTTATCATAGTGCTCAAATAGTTGACCGTATTGTTATATACAGCGATGCCACAGCTTATTTAAAAAAACACTAGATCTGCGATTTTTAGTTGTCGTCTGGAGTGTTGATGTTATTTAATCTGTCTTAGGGTTTAAAAATTATTTTTTTTAAAATACCCGTTAGAAAAATATAACATGACTTTTAGTATTAGAAATTTAGTCAATTTTTCAAAACATAGATAAACACAATAATGATTTTCTAAGTAAAGTGTCTCCAAATGTTTCACGGAAATGATATAATTGTACACAGACAAGAGCGAACAACTTATTTTTAAAGGCAAACGCGCTTCCCTTGAAGACATATCTCAGGCCCTGGCTTCATAAAGGTGCATTATATATTCTAGGACTATCAGTTTTTCCCCCCAAGACGATCTGGGGTTATTTCTAAAACGTTAGTGGTAACAGAGCTTATGTATATTGCGCTGTTACTGTGGTTCACAGGTACATTAATCAGATGTGAACTATATTAGCTGAGAGGTATTACATTTCAAATATTACGATACATCAATAGTTCTTATGCAGTGTCCTGGTATATTATTATAAGTATACAAAGGTTTTACGAGATTATGAAATTGTTAATCAGTTGAACACCTGCGTACATGTTTTGTATTGATATTTGTAAGAATTGAAAGGGAAATTCCACTATAGCACCGGACACAAAACAGCTTCGGGTTGTTTTTTTTTTTTTTTACTATCCCTCTTGTTGAGACAATATAGATTGTTTTATTGCTTGTTTCAGCGCACCGCAGGTTTGGATCGTGGAAAGTAAATGTAACATTATTATAATAAGACCTGCACTAGTGACGCCACAGACGTCAATAGAATGTATACTAGCAATGTCTGCTGATATGAAGTCCATAACAATACGTTACCAATATATTATCAATGTGTTATCCCCTACTCCTTTGTCTACAACTGCAACAATTCTGGGACCCCCTTGTCTAATCACGTCAGAATACTTTTTCACACCCCCCCCCCCACTTCCGGGAGGGATGAGCAAAAAAAGTAGAACTACGTGATTTATTTCACATTCTTACTTTTTTTTAAAATTACATCTTAAATCACATGTTCCTGTTATGTTATTTCGGATATGTAATATCAGACATGTAATATCTTAAGGTAAAAGAAAACGAGGAAGAATTAAAGAAACCCTAAAGAACACCATACTTAAAGAAAGGGAAATAACAGGCTGAAAGACCATACAATATCTAAAACTGCAGACAGCGGACCGCAACACATGGATAATCAAAACCTCTGCCCTATGTGCCGCCTGCGGCATGAAAGCAACTAACTAACTTATATCAGACAAGTCAACATCATCATTGTTCAACAATTCAGAAATTCAGAAATCATAAACCAGTAGACAAGATATGAATAAAGTCCATTCAACTGGCACCTATTCACCTCGCAACTTGGCTCAACACTTTTTACTCATCTGACCACACCGCATCTTTAAAACAAAAAATATGCGATTTTGGTCAAGACTTCAAACGTGGATATTCTCAATTTACTATGGATATTGATCGAAACCATTCAATACTAAAAATGTCATGACATTAAAAATGACAAGACATAAATGTTAACAGCTTTCTCCGTCTTGTGGCATCAGCAAACATTGAATAATTTCAGGGTAAACATCACTACACACCAAAAATGGATTTTTATATATTTTTTTCTTTCACTTTATATAGTGCAAGAAATGCTTTTAATATATACATTATTTATACAGATTCAATGAAAATAAAATATATTTCTATGTGTTCATTCATCACACTCTTCTGACAATTCTCTGAAAATGGGATTTTTATTTTGCTGAAAGATTTCAAATTTCCATTTTTAATTTTACAGAACCGAGGTTAGCAGATAACCAAGTTCCTAAAAGTACGTGAATTTTGTCTACATTTACTTATATTGCATTCGGCGAATTGTTTCAGAATTAGAATGAACCATATGAAGAAGAATCTAATGAAAATGAACCATGTGAAAAATATAATGAAAATGAACCATATGAAGAATCTAATGAAAATGAACCATATGAAGATTCTAATGAAAATGAACCATATGAAAATGAACCATATGAAAATGAACCATATGAAAATGAACCATATGAAAAATCTAATGAAAATGAACCATATGAAGATTCTAATGTAAATGAACCATATGAAGAATCTAATGAAAATGAACCATGTGAAAAATCTAATGAAAATGAACCATATGAAGATTCTAATGACAATAAGCCATATCAAGAATCTTGTGAAAATGTATTAACTTTGTGTGAGTATGCTAAAATGTGATAACATGTGATAGTCATACATATTGACATTCAGAATCAACTGCCAAGTTTGAAGACAGAGCACAATTATAATTGGCGTATATGTGATACAATTCGCTTTAAATAAAAGTATTTTATATATAAATGTGTGTAATATATATATAAATGTGTATATATATATATATAAATCTGTGTAATATATATATAAATGTGTGTAATATATATTTGATCAAATTTCCTCCTATAGCTATTGTCTTGCCTGTAGTTTCCGGGGCCCGACAGGGATGCAAGGAATAGCAATAATGTTACGTGCACGCACATCGTAAGAGGAAATTAAGAAGGTTTTGGGATGGAATTGTTGTCCCGTTGCATAGAGGGTCAGTGACGACAATCTATGCTAAAATTGGATGTGTCAGGCCGAGAGATGCATATTTCTACGCCAAGTTGTAAACTATGACACAAAGCATTCCGTTCTCTCTACTACATCCTGATAATATGCAGGAGATTTAGAACAAACGCAGAAAACTAAATTGTTATCCGTAAGATTCTCAAAACGAATATTTTATCACAATCTGGTCTCACTTAAATCTGACAATCAATACAATGTAACTGCGTGAAACGTAACAACAATTAGACTTACGTAAAACAGAGGTTTATATAATCGCTTCAATCAGACACGACAGACTATAACTAAAACTAGTGGGTAATGATGCGCACACAAGAAAACATACAAATTACAATACACAAATCATATTCAACGTTTCAACCAAAAGGTCTTTATCAAGATACACACAACATCAAAATACGACGGAATGAATAATTATCATAACAAACAAACGTATCCAACTGAAATATGGGAATGAGATGCCGGAAGGTCAGAAAGTACATAAAAAACGTAAATATATGTGGAAACGAAACGAACAAAATGATTAGTAAATGGCGGAACAAAATAAATAATGACAAAGACCACACCAACCCAGTACTAGACATAAGAGTGGTCGGAATTGAGTCCAAAAGGCTTGAGTGTATCCATTTAAAAAATGAGACGATTTTCTAGAGCGTACCTAGATCTATCATCGGTGGTGCAAGATCTGATGGCGGTGACCTGAATATCAAAAGCACCATAATGACCATCGCTGTTGAAGTGTGTGGCCACAATCACACAAAAACACAGAACACCCACTCCTGTGGCCACACACTTCAACGGCGATGGTCATCATGGTGCTTTTGATATTCAGGTCACCGCCATCAGATCTTGCACTACGGATGATAGACCTAGGTACGCTCTAGAAAATCGTCTCATTTTTGGATTGGGTATAGTCAAGCCTTTGGACTAAATTCCGACCACCCTTTTGTCTAGTACTGAGTTAGTGTGGTCTTTGTCTTTATTCTTTTTGTTCCGTCATTTACTCATCTTTTTCTTCTTTTCGTTTCCACATATATTTACGTTTTTTATGTTTTTTTGACCTTCCGGCATCTCGTTTCCATATGTCCGTTGGATACGTTTGTTTGTTGTGATAATTTTTCCATTCGTCGTCTTTTTTATGTTTTGTGTGTTTCTTGATAAAGACTTTTTGGTTGAAACGTTGAATGTGATTTGTGTATTGTAATTTGTATGTTTTCTTGTGTGCGCATCATTAACCACTAGTTTTAATCTGTCGTGTCTGATTGAAGTGATTATATAAACCTGTGTTTTACGTAAGTCTAATTCTCTCTTAAAACGTAAAGTAAGTGACATTTCCCAACAAATTGACACATAATTTTTTACCCCCACGTCACCAAAGAAAATTGTAAGATTCTGCAAATCCACTTGGGACATTGTTATTTATTATTGATCACCTGAATGTGTTATATTTATATTTTAATTGAGACCTGGCTAAGTTGCAGTATTCGTATGGACATGGTTATGATTATTATGAGGATATCATTGCACTCCGGTCAAATCTCTTGGTTCTGTCGCCCCCAGTATATAACGAAGGATATTAATGATGTTCCCGGTTCCCGCTCTTAAACATTCTTCGGTTCTTGTTTGGAATACGTACCCTTCATTTCCCCAGGCAATGTATGTCATGTTATGCTTATCCTTTATTAATTTTAATATAATTTTGTTTAAGGTTAAGGTTAGTTATGTAAAACAAAACCTCTCCTAACCCAAAGTCTAACACTATTAATAGTTTAATTAATAATTGATAAATATCAATTTGCAAACATTATCAAGGGAAATAATCAAATTAATAATAACATTTAGGAAAAAGGGGAGGGGTACGCGTTCCAAAACAGAACCATTCCTCTCACTCATCCCCGTAGACGCCCAGTCTACTGCTATCACACTTAATACCGAATTCTTCAAATGTCATCCTAAACGTGTTATCGATAAATATGTCTACATCAAGCAAGCGCTCATGGAGCAGTATCAGCACGTCACTCTTATCCATTATCAAATCCACGTCTGATTATGTCTTAGATGCAAGTCTGTCCGCTCTCGCATTACCGGGCATAGCAACATGCCACAGACTAGGTCATTCTGACACCTTGAAGTTTGGAAGCAGTTCTATTAGGTGGCTTCAAAAAAATAGCCGGCATTGTCTACTTGTGTTTGAATGAAAGATAATGTTATGGAGATTATATGTTTAGAATTTTAGAAGAATATCACTCCAGTAAGACAAGTATTGATAAATACTACTTCAGTAAGACAGGTGTTGATAAGAACCACTCCAGTAAGACAAGTGCTGATACCTCTCAAGTAAGACACGTATTGATGAATACCACTCCAGTAAGACAAGTGCTGAATAATACCACTCAAATAAGACAAGTATTGGTGAATACCACTCCAGTAAGACAAGTATTGATAAACACCACTCAAATAAGACAAGTATTGATGAATATCACTCCAGTACGTCAAGTATTGAATAATACCACTCCAGTAAGACAATTATTGATAAACACAAATATCAACACACGCTTACCCACTTCCCAGAAACACAATATAATATTTAAATAGTGGAATGAAACTATAGAGTCTGCAGTCTCTTCTCTGCTACAACTGTCTCCTCTCTCTCTAGGCTGATCAAGCTATGTGAAGATGCGACCAGACGTATATCAATAGATGTCTGCTACTGGCGAACTTTTCCTTGCTCAATTGGTTCCCAACCTGGCCCACGAGATTTTATTGTTGAAGTTCGCGTGTAGAATGTTACGCAGTTATGACCGAGTTATTTTTAATAACTTGACAATGAAACATTGAGTAGTGTGTTTGTTGGGAGGGTGATATCAAAGCAGGGAGGTTCGATAACGTTGTATATATCTCAAGACAATGAATTTACTCTTTACACCAGTGGTTCTCAACCTCTTTTTATTCCTTAACCTCTTTTGGGATAAATGCCCGACACATCCGTCAGTGTCGGTAAATAATACATTAATAGTGCAGTAATAATATTGATTTTGCGTTCGTTTTCAGACTCACTCCGGATCTCTCTTGTAGCAGGATGTTCTTACTTGATTTTCAGCTGAATGTAGTAATGAGAAAGGAAATATATTGTTTCGCTGTATTTTTAACCGCCATTTGCCCGGTACATCCGACTTCGGCGGTAAGCAATATTTTAATTTTGTAGTAGTAATCTAAGAAATAATTTAAATGTATACTCATAAAAGCGATTTTTAACGAGGTCTATAGGTCATTTGGCAATTCTCCCAGGGGGCACAGCTATTTCAGTTGGCAACCAAAAACAAAACACTATAATAAATAACTAAAATGTCATACTTGATGTTATACTTGATTCAATATCTACCACACACACATTTTTTGAGCCACAGACGCGTCTAACTGGGCCACATTATGGTTACGATGGTTACATTATTAAATAATATATATATAATAGCTCGTTCGGCAGAAAGATGTTTTATGGCCTAGAGAAAGAACTGTTCCAAAAGAAGGCAACTGGCTAATAAATGTTTAGAACCACTGCTGTATAGAAGATTGTTTTTAAGTTGTTGTGATATTATTTTCCACTTGTACATTTTAGTAACCTTGCCAAAACAACCTGAAACGGCACAATCTTTATTGCACTTCTAATATAAGACCAAGTTCGTGCGAGTTGAGACTTTGAATTGACTGTATCTAATTCTGTCTCATTGTGACCGGCATATATGATGCTATTAAGGTAACATATTATTTCTAGAGCGTAGTTTTCTTATGGATGTTCTTGTCTCTTCACGATTCTGCACGATTTGACCTGCCGCAGTCAAGGGTGTGTTCAAACAATCTGA
Source organism: Meghimatium bilineatum (assembly GCA_034231615.1). Classification (NCBI taxonomy): domain Eukaryota; kingdom Metazoa; phylum Mollusca; class Gastropoda; order Stylommatophora; family Philomycidae; genus Meghimatium; species Meghimatium bilineatum. The sequence goes on along the minus strand of CM067306.1, from coordinate 17,057,167 downwards.
TAAGTCTCTTATCAGTGCTCATTTTGGGCGTCCTCTACCCTTGCTAACAGCAACTCTACCTTCCACTATTAATTCCTCTATTCTGTTATATTTCATTATATAACCAAGAAATAAACATTTCTGGTTATAATCTTGTTTAGAAACCAAATCTCTTCCATGTTTACTGTTTTTGTCACTTCTTGGTTCATCTCGATTTCCATGATATTCTCAAAATTCTATGTAGTATCTCATTTCAAAGACAGAAATTCTCCTTGCCATTTATTATGTATCCATATTTCACAGCCATTTATTGCTACAGAAAATGTGTTATTTATAGTATCCATTCAGAATTTCCAAGCAGAATACGTCAGTAGTTTGCCATTACTTTCAGGAAGAAAATTCATAAACCATCAATAAATGTTAATTCATTAACCATCGAAAATCACATTCATTTTCAGCCCTTATTTTACTCGGAATAGTGTAAGGAGATAAATAGAAGAAAAAAAACCCATATAAAATTGTAAAGATGGCTCTGGTTTGGAACCGTGTTTCCTCATTTAATTATTTCCCTTGGCTATGTTTATCAGTTTATATTTATCATTGAATTATTTAAAAATAAATTTATTTATTTACCCAAACCTTTAACGCGAACCCTTAAAAAGGGATATTTAAATTAATTATTGATTAATTATTGATATTATATAAAGATTAATTAATCGTAAAATTAGCAGGGAGATTTCTCAACCAATGCCATAGCACATAACGTTTCCCAAAAATGTAATTTAAATACTTAGGGGTCTTTGTTACCTCTAATACATTTTGGTTGTGCTCCTTGATACGGGAATCAAAATACATGAAAAAGATATAGGAATAAAAATGCAGAAATCAAAATAAATATATAAATCAAGATACAGAAGACAAAATACAGAAATTGAAATACAGGTATCAAAATATATGAATTTATAGACATAAATCAAATACAGGAATAAAGATACAGGAATCGTGGTACGGGAATTATTATACAGGAATCAAAATATACAGAAACATGAATAAAAATACATGAATCAAAATACAGGTATCAAAATACATAAATTAAAATAAAGGAATTAACAAGCACCTTTGCAGATTAGCTACAATATTTGTGTTTCTGAACATAACTATATTCTTTCCAGCACGTAGTACTTAATACAATTCGCGTGTTCGTGAGTTCAAGGATATTAGCTCTGTGATAATATCCCTTTTTAAAAATATGTAACTCATCCGGTTTTGAATCGACTGGTAATCAGTTTTATTTTTAAATGCACTTTATTTTTTTGAATTCCTATGCAACACAGTTACAGTGGTAATTCTATGTCACTCAACACAGTTACAGTGGTAATTCTATGTCACTCAACACAGTTACAGTGGTAATTCTATGGCACTCAACACAAAACATAAATCTACTGACAAGAATATAAATGAGCAAGCGCAAGTCAGCGAGATCAGCGGAGTCAAGAATAGATTTATTGATCAAGAATAGCCGTATGAACAACGCAAGAACATATTGAACACATTGTCTCTTGCGTACGTGACCCGAGTAACAATATTACCTGGCTGGAACTCAGACTGAAGCGTACAGGTGGCCTCTTTGATCGATGTGTGACAGGTATTGTGATGTTACATCTTCCGTACGTACATCGCACGAGTAACGATAGGCCAGTAGGGGAGGGGGCAATAGGCCAATTTTTTAAACATTTTTTTTTGGGGGAGGGGGATATGATCCGCGTGTGAAATCCCTCTATAAGCCGTCCTTTTATAACAAATTTCCCTATTTAACAATACTTGTAAAAATCCCCAATTATATTTATGCTTTATTGTTGATACTGCAAATAGCGAATTTCTGTTATTACATATATATTTAATCAGTCCGGACCATTACGTTATAAGGGAATTTCACTGTACTACTTGAAGCTCAAATGTAAGAAAAAGAACGTTTAAATCCCCCATACTACACGAAAACAGCTCAATGTGGCCCGCGTGCTCAACAAGATTGCCACACTGTTATAGATGAACTCATGGCGAAGAAAGAATGAAAGTCAAGTTTGTTTCAACACGAATAACACTCATAGAAAGATGCAAGATTTATCAGAGGAAAATAATCATAGTGATTACGGCATTTTCTTCAAGGCATATCAAAAGCACGATGATGACCTTCTCCGTTGAAGTGTGTGGCCACAGGAGTGGGTGTTCTGTGCTTGATGGCATGAAGATCGTTACAAAAACGATCGCTCAATCTTAAGCCGGTTTCCCCAAATTACTGTTTGCCAATCACGTAAATGACATTACAGGACTCACATGTATGTATTACTTGAATGTAGAGGAGCCGAAATCAAGAGGTAGGCAAAGATACAAGTGGCATCATTAGATGGACAGGTTACAGTCTAGCAAAATGCACCTGCAAGGCAAAAGACAGAAGATGATGGAGATATGTTGCAGCCAATATTCTATGCGGATACATCTGATGATGATTATATGGGTGTAAGGGATATAGAAGAAAATGCACATAATGAATGCATGTGAATCCGTAGAGCACTACTTACGACCTTTAGCGAACATTCCGCACATTTGTGCTCACGTCATTTTGCAGAATGTTATATTCTGGCCCGTGAATGCCAGTTTAATATGACACCAAGTAATTGTTAGTTTACTCTGCTGATATAACAATTGCAAGCTTATCAGTCAAGTAATGATGACTCTTGGGATGACTTATGACCGAAGGTAAATGAAAGAAAGAATATAATTTGTGATCAGATTACTTATACCACCTGCACAGGTTCCCAACATCTGGATACCGATCACACTAATATGTACTTACTGCACAAAACTGAAATTAAACAGGTAAATCCAGGAACAGGGTAATAAAATTTTGCTAATCACTGAGACACACATACAATTCGACGTTTTGGCCAAAATACTTTTATCAAGACAAAAATTGAACATAACGAAAACGACAAGTAAACTATAAACTTCACATGACCAAGTTTACTGTAATGAGGAGATTGAACCGAAAATGATTGAACCTATTTTATCAGGATCTTTGGTGACTCCTTGCCATGCAACGGTTCAATCTCCACATTACAGTTAAATTGGGCATGTGAAGTTTATAGTTTTTACTTGTCGTTTTCTGTTTTCTATGTTCAATTTTGATCTCGATAAAGGCGTTTCGGTAAAAATGTCAAATTCTGTGTTATTCTGTGTCTGCATTGATTAGTAAAACATTATTACCATGTTTCTGAATTATTTCAGAGATGGGTCATCGACAGAAATAAGCTAAACAAATATTAATTGAGTTTGTTCAAATATTTTTACTGTTTGTATAAAAATTATTGTAATAATATTACTCTTGAATAACGAATATAACCCATACAAATCTGAGGACGTTTTTACATTATGTTTTCTCAGTGAAAACACTGAAGCGATACAGAATCACATTCATTATAGGAAATATTCACATTATATGTCAGGTCTTGTATCGACTGGCATCGACGATTTTATATCTCTCTATTTCTACATTTCTCTATTTCTCGATTTCTACAGCTCTCTATTTCCAATATTTTTTATCAGTATCGTCGCTTACTTTTTGCCGTGTAACGATGTCAGACTATCTAATATTTTCTCACACTGTCTTACTGACTCTGTGCCGTGCAACGATGTCAGGCTAATATTTTCTCACACTGTCTTGCTGACTCTTTGGCATGCAACGATGTCAGACTATCTAATATTTTCTCACAATGTCGTCTTTGATTTCTCTTACCTTCAATCTTGCCTATTGTAAATATGATCTTCAAACTTGCCAGTTGTATAGTGGTATAGTTGTTAAAACATAAATATTGTTTTCGGTAATTTACGGGTTGACTTGGCCATTTTAACTAAACAAAATACGTACATTATTTAGCTAAACAAAATATCAATAAAAACGCATTTCACAGTACATAAGAATACTAGCAGATCCAGCGAACTGCCGACTGCACACTGAGAGCTTGGTTGACCCTGTGGGGCGAAGGAGGGGACGCTGTCAGTGCGTAGCGCGCAGATGGATGCTGACATATTAATGTTTTAATCTGAGTTCAACGAGATCACGAAACCTGGATGAAACTACGTATTATATTAAAAATGTGAAAAGCTGGCCACGTCTCCCTGTAATTAAGCTTTCTTTATGATATCATTGAGTAACTCCCGTCTCGCGATTGACTCTTTCAGCACGAATCTAGCGTAGATTTTCTAGCTTTCCGTTGTGCTCTCAGCATTCTTCTACAGCAATATATCACTGTTGCCTTTAATTTTCTACTTTCCTGATTTTTTATTGACGACTTGCATCCATATTTTATAATCAGACTTATGTAGATCTGAAGAAATCTATTCCTTCCCTCTAATGGCATTAATGACACATCATTTTGTTCATATTTAGGAATGCTGCATTTTCCTGCCTATTCTGTTTCTTGGCTCTGTTGGACTTCTTCCATTGGATGCTAAATTGATCCCTAATACTTCGTGGACCTGTTTGAGGATTGAGTCATTCATTTTGATCTTGCACGAGGGAGGATTTTATTTCTTACAAACATCCGTCACTCCTGACTTTTTGTTATTTAAGAAAAGTCATTTATCTTTTCATATCGAATATAACTAAGACAAATATGAGATATTTTATATAAGTGGATACACTGAAGCAATCGAAAGTCACACAAATAAAAGAGAACCCAACCGCATTAAATATGCCATATAGAGTGTGTGTACTATTGCGTGCTTGCACGCGTGCATGGGCATCATTTTGTTTGAACACGTGTGCACTTTTATGTGCTTTGTAAATTTACTGACGTGCCTATAATTTGATTTTTCTGTCTTAATGTAATTGCATCTATTCTCTTTTCTTCACCCATGTGTTGCTGGGTCGTCAAAAGAAATAAAGGAGGTAGAAATGGTACATGCCATGCAAGTGGTAGGAGACGACTAAGGAAGTTTGTCGTAGAGTTGGCTACCCCATTACATTATCTTAACCATAATAAATGGTTAGGTATAAATCCATAGACTTCCCAGTACTATAATTGTCAATACTTACTCCTTACATGGAACAAAACAACAGCTAATAAACACATTCATATATCACATAAAGGAATTGGGCCAAGCGGCATTGGCCCGTTGATATCTGGATCAGCAACTAACCAATCATGATTGTATGAAAGTCTAATAAAGACACATGTTTGGACTGCTGGAAGGAAATCCAGCTTCTCTATGTGCAGTATGCCTAGAGATTGCAGGGGAGTTGCGGAAATCCCCCCCCCCCCCAGCAGAAAACTGTCCAGCTCGTGAAATTGAATTTTATAGCCACATCACATCAAGTTTTCTGTGAGCCACATCACGTCAAGTTTCTGTGAGCCACATCACGTCAAGTTTTCTGTGAGCCACATCACATCAAGTTTTCTGTGAGCCACATCACATCAAGTTTTCTGTGAGCCACATCACGTCAAGTTTCTGTGAGCCACATCACGTCAAGTTTCTGTGAGCCACATCACGTCAAGTTTCTGTGAGCCACATCACATCAAGTTTTCTGTGACTTGTAAAATATCTGGAAAATCTTTGCATCCAAACGCATGCCAGAGATTCACCAAACTGGAGCTTGAAGTACAACTCTACTGTCTGGCACAGGAAACAAGAATGATAAATTAGTACTCTTTCAAGGTTCCATCATCATCATTCCCTATATCGTTTTGGTCTGAATGTCGTCATGCCTCGCTGATGCCTATTTGCATTTTTGAATGTCTTTCTATCTTACTATTTCTATTCCTCTATCTCTGCGGTTTTATCTATCTGAATGTTGTCCTATCTACTTTCTTTATCTGTCTGTTTATCTGAGTACACTTTCTATCCCCTCTTCCTTACTGCTCACTCCAAGATCTCTATCATCTATTTTTCTTAGTGCTCTTTCCATGCTCTCTATTACCTATTAAACTTAGTGCTCCTCTTCTACCTATCTTTCCCTGATGATTTTATATTATTTCTACAGGATTAATGACCGCACTTAGTTTGAAGACAGGACAGTTTGTGTAGTTACAGCTTTCAATTTCTGCAGACAGAATGAATAAAAATGTAGGAGGTATGTCTCCAGATATCACTTTATGGCATTGGATCGTGGGGCAAAAACTCTTTTTAATAGTTGGTTGTATATTGCATTTTGGATGTAGCAAACGACTCGTATTTTTTTTTAGAATCTAGACCAATGCGTCTCAAAGTGTGATATGTGGACCTGTGCCTGTCCGCGAACCATCATTGCAATTCCTTATATACATCATATAAGATCTGTGATCTCAGCACCCAAGTTGGTCCTAGCAGATTGGGAAACAAATTGCCGGTGTCAGGCAGCAGAAAATGTGAGAACCGCTGGGAATTATCTATTTCTAGTACGTTTTAATTGTTTAATGAAAGGTCGGAATACTTAAGTGTTTGCAGAGGAAATTAAACCTGGTACGTTAGCGTACCGAGACTTTCTCAATACCACATAGTCATAGTTTGACATGTTCTTCTTCTAATTGTCCATGCGCTGTGGCTTTGGTTATCATGTCTTTCCACATCTCTTCTGTCTCAATGTAATTTTTCACTGTTCCGGTGAGCATCCAAGACTCACTTCCATATATCAGAATTGGATCTATATAACGTCTAAGATATCTCTTTCTCATCTCACCTAAGATATATTACATAGGATAATCTTCATCTTGGTGTTGTCTACAGTAACTAGATGATGGTCAGTATGCAGCTGTAGCACATGCTGCTCACTACTGAACGAGGCAGTTATTGAACTCCTCTTCCGCCGAAGACGGATGTGTTGGGCCATTGGCGCAAATAAAACGGCAACACAACGCATTTCCATTCTCTGGACTACATCCAACTAGAAACCTTGTAGGACCCTTGTCCTGTTACAAGAGAAATTTCCAGTGGGAATTTGAGAATGAACGCTGAAGAAGAAGAAGAACTCCTCTTGACGTTGTTTACTGTAGCACATGCCGCTCACTACCGAACGGGGCAGTTCTCGAACTTCCCTTGACGTTGTTTACAATAACATAATCAATTTGTGTGCACTATATTTTTGTATGTACTCACAGTAAATTGCAGTTTTTTCTGTAAGGGTAGTGCCCATACTGTGTGGGTTGCCGTAACCATTGTGCACATAATGACATCATCGGTCTGGCATAAGTGAAGTGGTAACCATTTCTAAAGCAACTTCTGAGTCGCTCGCCGCTTCTATCTATCGTATGCCTGCGGCGACTTCACGTAACCCTGATGGCGAGGGGGCCTAAGCGGGTACTCCAGTGTGCCTGAGAGGTGTCCCGCAGGCTAGCGGGGGAAGGAGGCGCCTTACATCTCCTGTTGGTAGGGTTACTCTACCCTGCTACCCGGATTTGACATGTATAAATCGGAAATTATATACACTGAAATTGTAAGTCTGAATAAGAAAATGTAAACACTGAAACTGTAACATAAATATAAATATTGTAATATCATGTTAATAAAGTTCAGTTGGGGACATTATGCCATGCCATGAAGGCAACCCATCCATCAACTTCTCTCTATGTCTTTGTATGCCTCTTCTCATCATAATTTGTCCAGTGGTTATTTAATGTTTAAGTTTGGCTCTTCTCATCAACGTATTCAATGATCCAGTGGTTCCTGGGCTTTAGCCCTTTCACCTAGTGCCAGGTAGTGATATCTGTAGATACTAATTTGTTGCTTTGTTCTATATAACGTGTTCCCTGTGTCTGATCTTGAAGGAAGAAAGATTATCCTGATATCGCAAAGTGTCTTTCTCTAATTTTTGCTAGGTTTTATCTCTTCAGCGTCGGTGAGGATCTCTAGATTAGTTTTATTAGCTGTATATGATGCTATCATTATTCTTCCCAAAAGCCATATTACAAGAATCTCTGGTTTACTTTGAGCTTTTGTCTTTGAATTCCATGCCTCGTGTTCACAGAAAAGTATTGGTTCGATATAATACTCTAACATGTATACTATATATCATAAAGATCAACAAGGGCATTCAGCTCTGAGTGATGGTAGCGACTGATACTAAACAATCACAACTCGTAGTCCTATATGAGGCTCTTGTTCTCCCTGTCATTGAATGTGAAAGCGCAACTATCGCCGACAGTCACATACAGATTGAGAGATTGGAGATAATTCAAAATAAATGGATGGGGACCATCCTTGGTTTCACCCTTTGTGGCTGTGCTATTTAACCTTGATTTTAAGAGCTTATCTCACAGAATTGATATGTGGCATGCCAATGCATACATCAGAGCTTTGACATAGTGCACTCACTACTCACTGTATAGTGAGTTCTCTCATGTGAAGAGAAGCAGGACCAGAGAGGTAAATCGGGGATTGGTCGTGCCGAGGATACCGTTAAACTTATCCCCCATCCCCCAATTACGGCATAACCACTGGCAAGAAATGGATACCTATTCTTACGGTCTTTCAAGAGGCATTCAAGCCCGTCATTACACTCAATAGATAGTGCAGGGAACACAGTAGCGTGAGTGTGGACGCTGAGGTCAAAGCACATATCTGCGAACATGCCGACGACACAGATGTTGTGATTTACACGAACGGGTGGGTCATTTTCCACCAGCGATGCCCATGTGCCTTTACTGCCAGATCACAAGAAAGAACAGTACACGAAACTAGTGGATCCTTTACCGCAACAACACTCAGTCTAACAATGAAGTATTTGCCGTAACGCAAGAACTTAACTGGCTGGAACCGCAAGCCTATTCCCGTGCGTGCATACTAAATGACTCAAAGAATATGATTCAGAAAGTCAAAACAGGAGAGTGTACGTAGGGGATGGGAGGAGTCATTAGAGAGAGATGTTTGTTTGTTTTTCGTTCGCTCCATTGTAACCATCACGGATATCCGTGCGATTTCCGCCGGGAGCGTGATTACGTTGTGCCACCGTTATGCGCCTTGTAGGCCTAGCACATCCGATTTCGGCATGCCTTGACAATTCGGGTGGGCTACCCTTAGCCTGTGACAGCATCTATATCTGTCTCCAGGCACGCGTAGTGGAGACTCTTCGCCCAGACGATGTTTTGCTCTCGTCTGACTCGAACGAGGTGTTCCCATGTCTATGAACTTGCCTCGTGTAATTGGACGTGCTGTGCCTGTGCCCATTGGGTACCGAACCGTTTCTCATCCGTGAGCCTGGTTCCTTAAGGGGAAGCACTCAACAGAGGAGTTGGACCCTGGCTATTAGAGAGAGATAAAATACGGGCCTCACTGTGAAAACTCACGCTCATCTTTGTCCCCCGACATGCGGGTGTGGAGGAAATCGAACGGACCGACAAAGTAGTTAGCCTCGCTACCATAATAGATGGTCACATATGGACCGAGCAGACATACTCATTGATCTTCGTGAGTCCGCACGATTAGAGGATTTTGAGATAAACGATCATGAGTCTATATCCAGGATGCGCGAATTGGTAGTGAGAACAGGCATGGTCCGTAGAGAACACCTAACAAAGGTTTCAAAAAGAGCTATGAACCAACATAGAACCGGAACCATCCGCCGTTATACCCTGATAGATTTACTGAAGCGGAGATATGAGCACCTTTATACATGTCCGGTGTGCGGAGAGGATAATCAACATATCTAATACTTAATATTCTAATAATCGAATTCGTGAATGCACTGATTGTGCTTTATTGCACATACATTTCTTATTATTTGAAATGTCAATATTACCTGTCGATATCCAGATAGTTATTTCAATGGAGCACTGGTTATCTAATGTTAAAAGGGTGTCAGCATTTTTTACTTTATTCATTTGATTTAAGGTTGTATTAAGGTATTCAAAACGAAGAGATGCGGTTCATCCTTGGTTGCACAATGGACAAACCCAGTGTGGCTATAAGGTTTCTCCGTGATTTTCCGAGCATAACTCACAGAATTTACATGTGGCATATATTTGTTATGGTGGCGAGGCTAGCTAATTGGTTGACCCGTTCGTTTCCCGCCACAACCCAGTGTCGGGGTACAAAGATTATCACATAATCCAAATATTATAGGCTAATGTCGTATCATCGATCTGTATGCTGGATCTTGGCTGGTTATATTTCTTTGAGACAAAAATGTATTTATGTGCTCATCACGTTTAAACTAAGATTCATGTTTTCTTTTATATGTCTAACAGGACCGTGTGGATTATTGTTTGCTCATTTCAATCAGAAATTCTTGCTGCCACTTACTTTTATTATCCATCTCAACTGTATGTTTAGTTGATTTCGTCATAACTTTTGTACTTTCACGTCATTTTAACTTACCTATACGTTCAAACCACTTCATCTCACCTGTACGCTTAGTTACTTATGTTATTTTACCTGTACTTTAAAGTCATTTTATCTCACATATATTTTCAAACCACTTGCCGAAATCTCACCTGGCGAAACTTGTCATAGGTTAATGAATTTGTTCTAACCACTGGTAACATACATAGCATACACACAAATCGACGTTTCTACCAAAATGCCTTTATCAAGAATACAACATAGCACATACCGATTAAGATACGGCACTGTCCACGTTCACATAATAAATTCTAGACGGGATACATCTGGAAGTCCTGAAGAATATGAATGATGAAAAAAAACTAGAGTAGAGATGAAACACAACCAAACAGATAGGTAATATAATATCACGGGATATCTACAAAACACAATCCACAGGAAAGTGGCAGAGCATAACAGGACATCTATGACATATATGAATGTCGGACGTTAATCTGTGAGGGCTGCAGCATGCAAAATTGGAGGATATATCGGTTACCCAGAAATCCATTTCACCCGTACGAGATACTTTAAAGTCATTTCATCCCAACTGCACTGGGTCCCTTAAACCCACTTCATATTACCTATAGTTTGTATTAATCTCATTTTATCTTTACCTTCATCTAGTCATTCCATATCTCCAGATACGCCGTGTAGCCACCATTCCCTGCCAGAGATCAAAATTAGAAATAACATGTTAGCGCCCTGTATAATTGGAGATGTCACCATCCCTTGGAATGGCGTGGAATGCACAAATGGCTGTACATAAATCCCAGCGACCATTGTTCAAATCTAAGTTGCTACGGGCACATCTGAAAGGAGAGCGTGATATGGGAGCTAGAGCTCATGGATCCAACTTCGCAAGTGTCTTAACCGGAAATATATAGTAACGCAAAATGAGGTAAACAGGTTACTAAAACAGCCTATTAATAAAAATATATTTTAAAAAGTATATATATAAAAAAACATACAATAAAACTAAACAGGAGAATTGTCATGTTTAGTTTTATTGTATGTTTTTTTATATATACTTTTAAAAATATATTTTTATTAATAGGCTAGGTAAGTGTTTTAGTAACCTGTTTACCTCATTTTGCGTTACTATTTGTTCATTAGGTTACTGCGGCACCATCCACTTTGTCGGACACCCTCTGACCATTTGGTTATTTATATTAACCGGAAATATGACATAAACCCCTAAAATCACCCCACTTTTCTCAGTAAAGGACTCCATCTAAAAAAATTTGGTGTGGTTTAGGATCTTGTGGGTATTACATTATAGGCATTGTACATAGCATGTAAGAGCCAGTCGTTCGTAATTCCGTGAAATCGAAGCAATATGCACTCACACCATCTTATACTAAATTTCGCTCACTCACTCACTTCACATAATATTTCACTCACTCACCCACTTCAAATAAAATTTCGCTCACACACCCACTTCACATAAAATTTCACTCACTCACCCACTTCAAATAAAATTTCGCCCACACACCCACTTCACATAAAATTTCACTCACTCGCCCACTTCAAATAAAATTTCGCTCACACACCCACTGCACATAATATTTCACTCACTCACCTACTTCACATAAAATATCCTTCACTGATTTACCTGAAATAAAATTTCGCTCCTTCACCTACTTCACAGACAATTTCGCTCACACATCTACGTCTAATTAAATTTTGCTCACCTACCTACTTCACTAGCAGAACAAGTTGTACGACACATTATTTACACTGAGACAACTAAGTCACCAAGCAATCTAATACAATCACGATCTTCACACAGTATTTGTAGACCAGAAAAAGGCATTCAACAAAGTAGATAGAGACATTATCTGGGAAACCGTAGAAAATTATAACATCAGAGAACAGCTTTTAGATAATATACAAGTATTATTATACCATAAATATCAAAAGTCCAGTAATGACAACATTTGGAGTGACGGATAATTTCGAAACAAGATCTGGAGTGCTTTCCCCTCTATTTTTCAACATATACATGGACAATAATAAAAGTGGCTCGCATCAACAAAGAGAAAAAACATTATAAATGAATCTGATGAGGAACTTACGGTCATAACATTAGACAGCACCAAGTGAAACAAGCCAAATAATTTATTTATCTAGGCAGCATTTTTATTCTTAAAATGGAAGACTAGACAGCGAAACAGTGACAAGATGTCAGAAAGCAAACACGGTGACTTACCAACTTTCACCATTACTTCTTCATCCAAAGATCAGGATGGAAATCAAAAGACAGATAATATCTACAATTTTATACCAACACTTTGATACCAATGTCAAACATGATCTTTAACAGCTTCGTAGCAGAGGGAAATCGTTACATGTGAAATGAAGTTTCTAAGAAAAGCGTTAAAAAACTAGATAAAATAAGAAATGAATAAATTAGGAAAGGAATAGGTATTAATGGACATCAAATTTTGCTCACTCAACTACCTCACATTAAATTTCGCTCACTGGCCTACTTCAAATTAAATTTCGTTTACTCACCCTACCTCACATAAAATTTCGCTTACTCACCTACCTCACGGTAAATTTCGCTTGCTCACCTACCTCACGGTAAATTTCGCTTACTCACCCTACATAATATTTTATTTCCCGTATTCACCTGATATCCCTTGTTCTCTTTCATGCATTTATCTCCATACGAATTGTTAAACATCCATGGAATCAATCAAGCCTCCAGCACGTACTTAAAGAAGAACTTGAAAGAAGTCTTGCCTCGTGTGTTACAGGAAGTCTGCCAGGTATGCTCACTTCGTGTACACAATTGTCTTGATGATAACTATTGCAACCTCGTTAGATGTTGGTTCATTATAGCAACGTTGATCAGATTGACGATCCAGCTTGAAGACCATGTTTACTATTGGGATTTCTCTTCTAGTTTAAACAATATTCTGAATCTGTCTTGTTTCGATTTCACAGTCTATTGTGATGACGAAAAAATCGAACCTATTTTAGTAAGAATTACACTTTCGTATGTGGAATTTGATGCGTGTGCTTGTCGAACATCTGTTGTTTGAGTAATGTTCAAAACATAAAACTGAGCGAAATGTGGAACTTTTTGTATTGTTGTATATGAGAAGTTCGATGATACGTTTGTCCATAGTTAATTAGTTTGTTAGTTAGTCGTCGGATCATCATCACTGCAAACTGGACACATCCATAGTTGCTCCGATCTCTCCTTGAGTGTATCCGCCATTGCACTTCTGCTGGGAGTACCGGTCCTATGCTGGTTGACCATTATTCTTCTGCGCCCTCCAAAATGTTCACTTCTAGCAACACCGCATTTCAATCCCTGATCTTTAATCCTGGCCATTGAAAAGGAATCATCATCCACATTAGTCTCACTCTCGCGTGTTATATCTCTTAAGGAATTCAAAACGTCAGCGCGATCTATTGCTCCATCGCCCTGTGCCACAATCGCGCATGACGCCAATTGATCCGCTCTTTCATTGCCTCGAACGCCCACATGTCCCGGCACAAAAATAAATGTAACCACTTTCAGGCTCGCCTTTCGCAAGGCCTCAATCCACTGTTCGCGAACGAGACCCACTTGTACCTTCTTAAACATACTCATAGAGTCACTCAAGATGCAGACCTGCGTTACCTTCTGTGTGCGTAGCACTCAAAAGCCCTGGTCACCGCCATAGTCTCCATGGTCATACTACTCATAGTGATCGCAAAGACACCACTCTCCTCCTTGATCGTTTTACCTGCGCACTGAGCTGTGTAGGCCCAAGCACTGCGATTATGCCTAATAACAGAACCATCAGTGTATATAATCACATCTCCCTCTTTGGTATTCTCACTGACCAAAGCCTGCACTTCTTTCGCCACTGCTGTGGGACACCATTCTCTGCATTCCCTGCTAAGTGATATTACTACTCTCAAGTTTCGAAATCTGTGGGTAGACTTATCTATTCCGCACCTGCTGCCACATCTTGTAATCTGTACACGCTTTTTATAACATCCTCAGCACGTCACATCCACGATCTCCCTCTCTTGAGTCTGCTGCCTTTCTTTCTGTATTTCGGAATGCAACGGGTGTTCCTTATCTGCATATATTTGAAGGTACGCCCGTGCACGGCGATACTGTAATCTGTGCTCAGCTGTTGTGCAGTCAAGTCGGTATCACATAGCTCTTGCCGATGTCTCTTGTGCATCCCAGGTTGATACGTATTGCTGCATTCTGGATTCTATCGAGTCTTTCGATCTGAGTTTGGCCAAGAGTCAGAATTGCCAGTGCATATTCCACCACAGCCACAACCAAACCCTGGTACAAAAGCAATAACACCTCTGCTCACACTTTTTGTCCATGAACTATTAAAACATATGGATCTTGACCTTGACAATCTGTAATTTTTACTCACATTGACGAGAAAGAAAGAGCGCCATTATAAGAGCGAATATTCTCGCGAAAATATGTTATGTGTGGCTGTGTATTATCAGAAAGCATCAAGCGCAGGAACTCGGGTTACTCCAGCTTATTACCATGAACGTCTTGTGGCTTTGGGAGCATGATCTTTCTCTTTCAGCAATTTTCGTGTAAAATTACCAACGTTAGGACTCAACAACAAAATTTAGCACCACAAAACTTACATATAATATCGACAATTCCAGTTATATGCAGCAACACGATCCTCATCAACATTTGCTATTTCATTTGAAATTGCTTGACTTCGACGAATTTGTGATTATGAGTGAGCCCTGGCATCTGCAGCTTGATGTCTCTGCGTTTTCTCAACAGTTTCATGATGTCTGTGACGATGTTGGTATTCTCTATTCATAGCTTGTTGATTTTGCTCTTTGCGCTGGTGATTCTAGCTTACCTTAACGCCGATGCAAATCAGCATCCTTTCAAGTCGTGTCTGTCTTTGTTGAAGAGTTTCTTGATCAATTCTTTGCATCTCTCTTTCAATTATATGCCTATGCTCTTCAGCATGGAGCGCATGGCCGTGTGGTTAGAATGCCGTTCTCAGACCCTTGAGATCACGGGTTAAATTCACGGTTGGGACAGGATTTTATCTTTCGGAAGTACAATCAAAATCCTTCCTGCACATGTCGCGGCCTCTGCTATGGCAAAGCGGTATTTATTTTCACAGCCCATAGAAAGCCTCCCTGCACTCCTTCACAGGAAAACATGCAGTAACGAAAGCTCTGCAGCATTTGCGGCACAAATCCGAGCGACTGACTTTTGACTTTGACGACACAGCCATCCAGCTTTTCGCTCTTTTGGTTGTTTTTTTTTACGCTTTCTTGCGATTGGATTATCTTCATCCATCATTTAAAGCAAATTATATGTATATTTTAAATATAATTTATTTTATACATAACTTTAACCACAAGTCGATACAGAAGTTTACATGTTAGCGCATCAATATCATTTGTATACAAAAAATGTTGTCTGCTTTGAATAACGTCACGGCACTAACCGTTTTGATTGGATGTCGCAGGCAATTCCTTTACGTAAATGCGCTATTTATAGAGCTTTCCGGAGATCTGACAGAACAAGACTATTATATTACAGATTGTCATCATTTTAACTAACATTCCTGTAGTTGTGGCCAATATAGTTTCTATTACTTCTGTCTTGTTTTTTTTTTAAAACTCTTATTATATTGTTGTTACTTGCTTCCCACTAGGCTCGACCTGCGGATCCAATCGAGTATCTGGCCAAATGCCTATACAAGGCTGCCGACTGTGAGTTGTATTATCACGAGAAGGCAGTGTTTGCCAAGGTGAGTGTTGCTGTTGCATTATTTCCAAAGTAGACACACCTTTTGTATCCAGGAGCTGAATTTCGCATTATCCAATTGGCATCGGGGCAAATTGCTGTTTATCCCCCATGCTTTTGTCTTCTGAAGCAGCAAGTGATGTTCTTTGAGCTCGGGAAACAGTGTATATAGTACTCTTCTGGGTTAGACTAGATAACCAGCAAATAAATTGTGCCAACAGACTGTAACTTGATACGGCCATACATATATATATATAATATATGTGTGTGTGTGTGTGTGTGGGTGTGTGTGTGCGTGAGTATGCGTTTGCGTGCGCACGTGCGGTTTGCGTGTGTGCTCTCTGTATGTGGTGTGCCTGCGTACGCGTATATATATATATATATATATATATATATATATATATATGTATGTATGGGAGTATGTGTGCGTGGGGGGGGGAGGGGGAAGGGAATTTCAAGTTAATTCTGGCAATCCTCTAAAAATGGTAAGCGCTTTTCATATGCACGCGTTTATTTCATTATCTAGGGAAAGGCTGGATGTAACTGGGAATCCTGGATAAGAAACATTTTCAACTGATTTTATATGATTACTGTTTAAAGTGATGTTTGATGGTACTGCAGATCCTTTACGCACTACCATGGTTATTGTCATAGAGAACAACTCACACGCCTTTAACGATGTTGTAAATTTGGGACTGCGCGGTGGACTCACATATGGGACTGCAAGGTGGACTCAAATATGGACTGAAAGGTGGACTCAAATATGGATTAACTTTACGACCGTTAGTGTGACATATTATAAGGTTTTATAAATAAAATGTGGTTGACAAGATGCGTTGCCAGGATATCCCGTCCTTGAACCATTTATCACGAGTAAAGCTACAAAGGGTATGAGAAGTAATGTATACCAGGGCCCCTCTCTAGAATGGTCCTGCGTGCTAATCTTAGTCCTCATCATCGTGTGACATATTCTTTCTAGAACGTCGTCTTCCTTATGGATTCTCTGAACACTCCACGAGTCCTGCGAGTTGACAAAAAAAAACATGCCACAGCTAGAGACATGTTTAAACAATGTTCTTCTTCTTCAGCGTTCATTCTCAAACTCCCGCTGGATTTCCCTTATAGCAAGACCATGGTCCTATTATACTTCTAGCAGGATGTAGTCCAGATATTGGAAATGCGTTGGTAGTGGTAGAAGAGTTCTCTGGAGATGGTCCTCTTGTGTGTTGTGTGTAAGCTTGTTTCTGTGGCTTCTTTTATTTCTGTGATCCATTTTTTACATGGTATGCATCTGGCATTATAGCCGTGATGTCTATGTGTCATGGCCCCTTGTGGCATGCTATCTGTTGGTAGTCTGGACGCGTGTGAAAACCACTTGATCTGTTTCTTTTGATTTGTTCCAATACTGGTATTGTTTTTGGTTATCTGTATGATGTTATCGTTTCTAATTCTATCTCTTCATGACACCACGAGTAGTCCTCGTAGACATATAATTTCTGCTTTTATTATTTTTCTTTTGTCTTGTGCTGTCATTGTCCAGGGTTTGGCACTGGTAGTGCAGTTATGGAATAATAATAGTATTGTATAATGCAACTTTAGTGCAGTAAGGTGAGATATGCTCCTTAAACGGCGGACTTTAGTCCAATTATGGTTATGAGAGCTTTACAACCATACCAAATAGCGGAGGTAGCGATTATGGTAATACAACCCCCGACTCCCAGGGTATATTTAAAGAAATACACGAAAGCTGTATGGAAGACTTGATTTACTTTCAAATACAGCAAAATTTATCCAGACAACCATACTTCATGTGTGAACATGTTCAATTGAGATAGGAAAAGAATACAACACCATCGACAGAGAGAATGGAAATAATAAAGACAGTAATCGTGACATTCACTTTGCTAACGACTCAAGCACTAAGGTACACGGTGATTTTAACAGGCTCCGAAGAATGCTTCGCCAGATATAAGAGTGCATGATAAGAAAGGAGTGGGTTACTCTTCTCAATGACTAGCACGGAAAGCAGTATACATATCTATTGCACAGGTAATGCGGGAGTCATGTACAATGAAAGAATTGACTCATTGTTTGGTTAAGCTATAGTGGATGACAAATCGATGGGATTTGATTGAATTATATAAATCATGAATGCACTACAAATCGATGAAGAGAATGCGAAAAAAGGCAATTTTCATGTATAAAGAATGATTGAAGTAGAAGTGAACAGATTCAGAGGTCCATAGACCCATACAATTTGACCCAGTATTGATTAATGCTGATCCATCGGCACATGGGTTTCATGTTATTTGGCCTAGTAATGCTAATCTGTCGGCCATGGTCTCATGCCCTGTGACTCAATATTTCTTGATCGATCATTTGAGTCAGCTCATGTTTTCCTAATACTCATAATAATACTGTATATTCTATAACATATTCTGTGATAATAATTATCTTATATCGGGTGATAATGAAGTTATTGCGCACGTGAAAATGAGCATGGCAGTTCTGTCAATGACACATTGTCTGTATCATCCCTATGTATGACAAAGAGACGCAGACCATCTGACATCACATTTTTGTCATTTTGTGACAGACTCCTAGGTACGGGAACAGCTAGATGGATTAACATATCTGACAAAAGAATGATGAATTTGTTGGCCTAGAAGTATATGTTCCGCTCCTGGCAGGAAACAAAGACCTGGGATACTGCTGAGCTGGAATGTCTACCTTTAGGGACTAAATATGCATCTATAAACCTCCCTAACATAACCATGCATTGAGGCAGAAAACCTTATACAAGTTGTCTCATATCGGTTACTGAACTGAAAAGGCATGAGCTTTTGATAGAAATGATATAGGATGTCAAGAGGTACCTGCTCACAGCTGATGCGATTACTTGATCATCATCGCCACCACCAGCCATCGTGAACAGGGTTTTCCCTTTCTACGCTATGCTTGTTTGTTTCGGAGGTCAAGGTTAATCTCATGCTTTTAATTGTGTGTTTTTCTTATACAGTTCTATTTTTCTTTTCAGGAGATGCAAATTGTGTCCATACAGTTGAAACAAGAGGATGAGAATAGACAAAACGCAATTATTCGACACAAACGACATATTCATGAGCTCAGGGTAATAATGTGATTCGGGTAATCGTTGAGATTGCTTGATATTGAAATATTAATGAGCTCAGTGTAATAATGTGATTCGGGTAATCGTTGAGATTGCTTGATATTGAAATATTAATGAGCTCAGTGTAATAATGGGATTCGGGTAATCGTTGAGATTGCTTGATATTGAAATATTAATTGACAGCTTTGACGTAGAAGATAAACACGAATTGATTTGTGTGACGATGCTAAAAAAATGCGTTGGCTGTGGCTATCAGAGACTCATAGTTTACTTTCACATGGGGGTAAAGTCTGAAGGTCTCACGAGTGACCCAACAGATCTACCAATATGCAACAGCAAACTAAAAGTAAACGACATACATATATAGCAAGGCTTTTCTCTTGTGGAGGCCCAACAGAATTTAATAGATATGATTACGTTTCTATTCCATCTGACTAGCGACCTCTACTCAACAACATTATCAGCATAAGAAAGGTGATTTTTTTTGGCCACATAAAGAGGTAACACAATGAAAAATATTAGTAATTGAAAATATTGTTTCTGGAAGCAGGGGTAAGGGCCACCGATGACGACGATGGATAAGAAACTTTTCAAATTGTTTAAACATGCCTCTGTATCAGGTAAATTAGCCCAGAATCGTGAGAAGCTCAGAAGAATCATAAAGAAGACTACCTCCTGGAAATAATAGGCCCCTGTATCACTTTCCAGTCATTATAATTGGCTATAAGACTTTTTCTCAAATCATTTTCTGTTGCTGCCAGTTGGTCTCTTGATTCTTTGATCAGCATCATGGCACATCAGACATTCCCATAAGTGATCTGCTCTTCCTGTCATCATCTACCCAAAAGTACGCAGGATTTGTCTCAATAAGATGTTGATTATGTTATCTTCTGATACTTCTAGATAGGACATACTTTCATCCCTCACCCATGGTCATCCACAATTTGCTATTTTTTATAATTGCACGTTATCACATCCATCATCATTATCTTCCCTCTGTCGTAAATCAACGACTTTCCATTTTAAGGTCGACCTTATCTCTTCTCAGTACTGTGTCATCAACAATATAATTGCTCGCGCTTTAGCTGCATCTGACTCCTGAATGACCAGGGCAGGATATTCTCTCTCTCTCTCTCTCTCTGTCTCTCTCTCTCTGATCTCTTGTACCATCTTCTTTTGCTCTTCCCTTACATTATGACTGTAAGTCTGTAATACCCATTGCTTGATGCCATTTTTGAGGTAAGTATTTTAGTTTATCTTATTTTACTTGCTATTATATCTTATACATTTTTCACTTAACCCTTTTTTCTGCGCAATTTCCCCTCCTTATTTACCACTATCTTCTCCCCATACCCTCTTCTTCCCTTTCATGCTCCATCTTTACTTCCTCCTTTATCTACTTGCTAATGATTGTCATCTTTTCCTCCCTATCATAACTATGTTTGTCTCCATGTAAGATTCGTTTTATTGTGGTCTTTTGTTTGTCCTGATGAAGGCTTTTTAGTCGAATCGTCGCCTGCTTCTGTATCTCGTTGCTAGGTTGTTTTATGTTTTATTTTGGTAACACATCGACCTATTTTTGTTCATCTTGATATTTGTCCTGTGTTACTCCAGCCACTTACTTCCTGTTTATGGTTGTTACCATGCACTGGAACATTTATCACTTTATTCGTGTAATACTTTGAATAACTGAGGTGTTCGGTAACATGAACCATTCTTTTCTTAACATACACCTTTCTTTCTCAGGCAGCATGCTTTGTGAATCAGAGTGTTATTGCCAGAGTGTGCTTTTGTATTTCAGTCAACAACCAACTGAGCGCCTCCGTCAAAGCTTATAATTACACTTTCTTATTAGATGCTGTAGTGGAGTAGGCAGATTATTTATCAAGCAGTTTCTTGACATTCTTGTAGACAACACAACTCCATCCGTACTTATTCATGTATTTTTTTACTGAGCCATCTATACATATAATTGTGTATTACGGTTTTGAGTTCCACTGGACGAGTTCTTTAACGGTCATCCATGTCCTTATATCGGCCGATGCATGACACGCTTTTCCCAATTGCATTACTACACTTATCACATACATTTTCTCTTTGGCAACAACCACTGATTCACCGCTTTTTCCTACATCTTTCAACACACACACCCTGAGCAACGTATCCTCTGTTTCTACCACCATGACTTTCCGAGTCTCATTCAGTTGGAGCCTTCTAGATATGAAAGTTTTGCAGAAAACACCCACTGCTAAAAAGGATGCAAATATTATAATGTATGCAATTCCCGAACATCCAAAGAAACATAGTTTATTTCCGAAAACATACACATAGTCTGTTTACTACTTCATAAACATGGTTGGAAGAGAATTTCTCAATAACTACCCGTTAGATAGCGGAGATTGTTGGCATGGAAATTTTGAATCGTAATCACACTAAAATACTGTTATTATTTAATCTATATATGCTATAGATATTGCAAATCGACAAACTTTTGATGTTTTTAGAGACATTGCAAATACGTGTAGTCAAATTTGTTTTACAGTACGCAGGTTATTTTCTAGTTACAAAACATCAGCCAACTTGATACGGTCTCACAGTCTACATATAAAGGTTATTCATGTTAGCATACTCGAGTATTACCGTGGCTTATATTCGTTACTGTGTTGACAAACATATGGAATTGACCAACGAAATTCACAAAATTATTCATGTCAACTTGAATGAAGTGGTAAATCAGTCTGCCTTGAGATCCACAGTTAAAAAATATCTCAGTAACTTGCCGTCGTGGATGAAGATAACTACTCATATACTAAGCCGCATCAACTGTAAGGTGAGGTAGCCAATTCCCTTTCTTGCTTCCTTGTTTACCTTCCATAACTTATGCTTCAGGTGCCCATTTACAGCTGGGTCGACTGGAGAAACGGTCGTGTCAGCGAAATATCACTATCCTGATGCTCAGTTAACAGTTAACTAAACGACAATTTCTTACATAATGAAGTTCATTCCGTTCCGGTTTCTAATTGGGGTATTTTTACACCTGGAAATTGATATTTGTAATTTCGGAAGCGTAATCCACTGCTCAAAAAACTTTTGGGAACAAGATAGCGGTATTAATTTTGAAGACGTTATATAATATGCAGTTGAATGAGATTTATAAATCTATAACTTATAGAGGAACGTGTTTTAACTAGATACATTTTGTAAGAGCAAAATAAAATATATAGCGTCATCGAGATTCTAAAGATTTTGATGCAACAAACGGGATTTGAATCTCGTCCACTAATATAGCACCTGCTCGCCTCGCAACTTGAGTCAACGCGTTTTCCATCTTTGACCACAACGCATCCTCAAAACTGTTCTAGAGGATGCATTTTCGTGATAACAAAGAGATTCATAGATGTCTTTCAGGCGACCTTTTACCGCAGCTTTGGTTTGCCTCTTGTTTTTGAACCATGTGAGACCTCCCCATAAAGCATCTGTTTTGTGATACGACTGCTACACATCCTCTAACAACTTGAGTCTTGTATGATCAGTTGTGGACATTATTGTTGGAACTTTGGTCCATTGGAGGGCCTAGGTGTTGGTATTTTTGTCTTGCCACTTGAAGTTCAGAATTTCACAAAGATAATGTAAGTGGAAGCTATTCAGTCTTTTTTCCCCTTGCCTCGAGAAAGATGTCAAAGTTGTGTGTGGATACACTGAGGATGCATGTTTGCTATATTAGAAGCTATGATGCTGTTGTCAACTTTGCAATGCGCCATTATCTTTATTGCCAGTTTGCCGAACTATTTCTGCGATTTCTATTCAGGCACTCATTTCTACGTCGAGTGGACAATTTTGCGGTGACTTTGGAACCTAGATAGTTAAAGTTATTAGCCGGTTCAAGTTGTATATTGTTCAGTGTGATAACCGTGCTGTAGAAGCGTTACGACAATAGACCACAGTTTTCTTAATATATATTTATATATATATAGAACAAGTCTACATATCAAATGTTGCTCAAATGAAATGAGAACGGGGGTTGAACCAGGCCTACCGGGGTGTCACCTACTCATCTCGCAATTGAGTCTACATGTTTTCCGTCTTGAACCACACAGCATTACTAAAAATATATGAAATTTTGGCCAAGACTTCTAACGCGTACATTCTCAAGACACTATGAATGCGTACCGGTCGATCGACACAGAAAACAAAAACGCACTGAACAGGTATGTAAAGTCTTTGAGAATCACACATATTTAACATTAGTACGTAACATAAGATCTCAATACAACAATGATCAAGTGGGTCTGCTTGTAAACATAAATAAGTCATAAACAAATTTACTTCTGGCACAGATGCACAAAGGTCTTTAGGTCGAGGACTGAAAACGTGTTTACTAACGTTTCGAGGCTTGTAGGAAACATCTAAGCGGACACGGTTCAAAACTCGTTTACTGCAATATGATTTTTTCCGTTACTTCTATAATATATTATAATATTTATTTTGACAAGCTAAAGATCTATGCGATCTCGCATGTAGCTTCTGAGAAAATAACTTCCAATCAAGTTTATGAATTAGTAAACGGACTACAATAACAGTTTACGAGATATGATCAAACATTACGCCACCTCTTCCCAGCACGCATATACCCAACGTGTAGCAGGACTGTCTGCTCACTTATAACTGTGATGGGCAAAATGCAACCCGCCGAACCACTTTTCTGGCACACCAT
Source organism: Meghimatium bilineatum (assembly GCA_034231615.1). Lineage (NCBI taxonomy): Eukaryota > Metazoa > Mollusca > Gastropoda > Stylommatophora > Philomycidae > Meghimatium > Meghimatium bilineatum. The sequence continues at coordinate 17,033,230 of CM067306.1, read as the reverse complement.
GCTAATATAATAAATGCGCTGGCCATACAGCTCAGATGTGACTTTTGACTATAAAAGTCCGATTGGCTAATGGGAAACCAAGCCTTCTACAATTACCCCTTTGATGATTCAATTGATTTTCATTGCCTGCCACACAAAGTATAATCATAGTGACCAATGAAAACCCCGAGAATAGTCAAATGAGTCATTAAGAAAGCTAGATTTCACATTAGATAATAATGTCTTATATTGTAGACGTGCATGGTTCAGAAAACACTATTTGGAGCTCCAAAGAACTAAAAAAAATGTTAAACTTGTTCCTATAGCCCATGAAAAAGGGGTAATCCAGCTTTATTATATTACTCTAAAAATTTTGCTCACCTCTAATTTGTAGGCATCAAAAACAGCGTACGTATCTATACCTAATATTGATGTTAGGATGCATCAAGACCACAGGCTCAGATACAGCAACAACGCTGTAGACAAAAACACAGCGCATTTCGATCGTCGGACTATATTATGCTAACCACGACAATTTGTTACAGTTTCTGCGGCAAAACTGCAATCCGACATACAAACAATAGAAACGCATGGTCATGAAATTTTGCTAAAATATGAAAAAATGCAAGAAAACACGCACACATCAACGTTTCGATAAAATACCTTTGTTAAGAACATAAAATAGCACACTGCAAGTAAAGGGCGACACTGTCAACGATCACATCACATAGATGAAAGAGAACATATTAAAGTTCTTGGAGACCGATTCTGTCAGCCTACCCACTATATTAACCATCAGTCTGGACAAACAAAAGATCACAGTAAAATAAATCTTACACAGAGACAAACATGGCTACGATAGGAAGGAGAAAAAAGGAGAGAAGAACAATAGCGAATGACCGAGGAAGCAAAGATGGAGCAGCATGACGGGGAAGACGAGGGTGTGGGGAGAAGATAGTGGTAAGTAAGGAGGGGAGAGTGCACAGAGAAAAGTGGAAAGTGAAAATAAATAAGATATAATAGCAAGTAAAATATGATAAATTAAATTACTTCTGTCAAAGAGTGGCAACGGGCAATGAATATTATAAACAATCCTAATGTAAAAGAAGAGTAAATGAAGATAATATGAGAGATTAGATAAGAGTGAGAGCGCGCGAGGGAGAGAGGGAGAGAAAGCGGCAAGAGCAGACTGGAAAAGGAAAAGAAAACACAGAGAACCTATAACCAAATATGTTATATTTGTTTTACAGTACTCTTTTGTTTGTCCTGATGAAGGGTTTTTAGTCGAAACGCCGTCTGTCACTGTATCTCGTTGTTAGGTTGTTTTATGACTTATTTTGGTAACACTTAACCAATTTTTGTTCATCTTTATATTTTCCCTGTATTACCCCAGCTTCTTCTAAACAACTTCTTGTTTAAGGTTTTATCCTACACTGGAACATTTATCCCTCCATCAGTCAGGCTCTCTTGTTGGTGTCTGTTTCAATAGCACAAGCCACCTGAGTGCCTAGAATGTTCAGTGACTGTCATTAAATCGGGCACTTCAGATGACCTGACTTAGTGTGTGCTTCACAACTGATACATTAATCAACTTTCTCGAAAAGTATCTTTTGATGTCGCAAATAGTTTTTAAACCGCTGTCGAAGTGTGTATTTCTTTATACCAGAGTCAAGAAAAATAATGGATGTTTCGATTTGCGTAATCCAGTCACTAAAAGGTTTGAAAGTTCCTTATAAAGCATCACCCCTCTCCAGCTCATTATTAAAATAGCCTAATCCAGGGGTCGGCAACCTTTTGCTAACTGTGCCAACTTAAAGTTTCAAATTATTCAGAGTGCCAATATCACATATCATTTTATACAAGTCGAGGCCAATATTCTTATTTTACCATATATATTATTTGTATATTTTAATTAATTAATATATAGTGATATTCAATATTATGTAAATATGTAGGCCTATAATATGTAACAAGTCTGGATAACTCTGTGGCTGGTACCCTGCTACGCCCAAGTGCCGAAATGAGTGAGGAAACCCCGCTAATCGATTTATAATCAACTTTATACAGGAAACGTAAAGAGTCTACGTGCCATTTGAAATTGCTTGGCGTGCCTAGTGTGGCACGAGTGCCATAGGTTGCCGACCCCTGGCCTAATCCACATTAAAAAGGTCACTGCACGTCACTGAATATAAATATAGGCCTACATACTAAATAGTCTTATATAAAATAAATAAATATTTAATATAACTAAATACTTATATAAAATATAGACATGAAATATATACGAAAAATGAACATGAAATATAAATATGAAATATAAACATGAAATGTGAGCATGAAATATAAACATTAAATATAAACATGAAATGTAAGCATGAAACATAAACATGAAATATAAACATGAAATATAAACATGAAATATAAACATGAAATATAAACATGAAATATAAACATGAAATATAAACACGAAATATAAACACGAAATATAAACATACGTTTAATTTGTGTTTATCCTAATAAGAATATAATGTCTATAGATAATAGTTTTCACCTTTGAACTTTGACAGCGTATTGTTTCGAGCATGGAGAGCGAACCTGCTGCCTCGCTTGCTATATATACCGGTAAGCACGTTAGCGTCCGTAGAAAGCGAACAATAAGAACAGTAAGCACGAGTACAAAGAGTGATCTTCGTAAGATGCTTTCAGAACATTTAATGCAGCATAAAGAAATTCCACCAGCAAAGACTGAGACTGATGGAAGTGTCGGTTCAGTGGACGATGCATCGAGTCGACGGAAGTCTGTTGTACGGAAAAGTTCTGCTTCAGTATCGGAGCCTCGCAGTGTCGTTTCTTTGCAGAAGGGTGGTGTGTCTCCATCGCAACATAGTGACGACGATTTATATTTGGAACGGAGCTCTAGTATTCCAACAAGTCGAAGCGAGACTACCAGTAGACAGGTATCCGTTGCATACTCAACTACAGATGAGAGAAAGAGATCTAAAAGAATGGATTCACGACATCGTGATAGAGAGTTCTCAATAAAGCATGATGCCGAAGTGTTAGGTCAACGCTTTAAAGAAGTTTTAGATAATCGTAAAATTACGCGTGCGAGTGTACCTGGCACTCCAAGCGAGAAAACGATAAACATGAAAAAGGAAGCCAAGAGACCGAAAAAGAGGTCAAAAGCGTCGGGAGTGAGCACTGAAGAAGTGAGCCCCAGTGAAAGTGCAAGCGAGATAGGTGTACAAAGTTCGCAAAGCCGTTCAAAAAAAACCACATCAATGACACGTGAATTACGTGTCAAAGAAGTAGCTGAAAAACTCAAATCTACTAAACCAAAGAAGAAAGTTTCTAGTAAAACTGAAGAAAAGTCACCAGAAGCAGCTGACAGTCAGGAGAGTTCTATGTCTGACTATGAAGAAACACCAAAGGCACGACGCCGACAATTGGGATCTCGTGCCTCTAAGGAAGCTGCGTATAGTGCAGAGAACCTCCCATCCTATATGAGCTTAAAATCTGAAGATGATATGGACGAAATAGAGGAGAGTATAGGTTTTGACCGTTCTGGATCAGAAAAGATGGTATCTGGGCGTGGATACAAAGCAGAGCGCAAAAAGAAAGCTAAACGCGTAGCCGTATCTATCCCTGTCACTCCTACTGCAGACAAGAAAAAAGATAAGAAGGTTACTAAAAAGACAGTCACATCGGATTCTTCCGTAGAAGATGATAAAGAATACAGAGATTTTGAATCTGAAAGGGGTGAAGAGAAAATTATAGTAAAGAAAAAAAGCTATGCCCCGCGTCAAAAATTGTTACAGAAAAAAGGTTTTGATGCTGAAAGGTATGAATATGTAGACAAGAAACGAGGCTATGAAACGCATCAAGAATCGTTGAAGACAGAGGAAGACTCTGAAGGTGATGAGGAGGAAGAGGAAACTGTAGACAAGAAACGAAGTTATGAAACTCGTCGAAAGTTGTTGAAGAAAGAGCAAGACTCTGACGTTGAAGATGAGGAGGAGGAGGAAGAGGAAACTGGAGACAAGAAACGAGGCGATGGAACTCGTCAAAAGTTGTTGAAGAAAAAGGATTCTGATGTTGAAGAGGACGTAGAAATTGTAGCAAAGAAAAAAGGCCATGGAACTCGACGAAAGTTGAAGAAAAAGGAAGACTTTGACGTTGAAGAGGATGAAGTAGAAATTGTAGGAAAGAAAAAAGGTTATGGAACTCGACGAAAGTTGAAGAGAAAAGAAGATTTCGAAGCTGAACCTGAAAGTGATGAGGAGGAAGAGGAAATAATTATAGCAAGAAAAAAAGGCTATGGACCTCGTCGAAAATTGTTGAAGAAAAAGGAAGACTCTGAAGTTGAAGGCGACGAGGAGGAAGATGAAACTGTAGCAAGGAAAAAAGGCTATGGACCTCGTCGAAAATTGTTGAAGAAAAGGGAAGACTCTGAAGTTGAAGGCGACGAGGAGGAAGATGAAACTGTAGCACGGAAAAAAGGCTATGGACCTCGTCAAAAATTGTTGAAGAAAAAGGAAGACTCTGAAGTTGAAGGCGACGAGGAGGAAGATGAAACTGTAGCAAGGAAAAAAGGCTATGGACCTCGTCGAAAATTGTTGAAGAAAAAGGAATACTCTGAAGTTGAAGGCGACGAGGAGGAAGATGAAACTGTAGCAAAGAAAAAAGGCTATGGACCTCGTCGAAAATTGTTGAAGAAAAAGGAAGACTCTGAAGTTGAAGGCGACGAGGAGGAAGATGAAACTGTAGCAAGGAAAAAAGACTATGGACCTCGTCGAAAGTTGTTGAAGAAAAAGGAATACTCTGAAGTTGAAGGCGACGAGGAGGAAGATGAAACTGTAGCAAGGAAAAAAGGCTATGGACCTCGTCGAAAATTGTTGAAGAAAAAGGAAGACTCTGAAGTTGATAGCGAAGAGGAGGAAGATGAAACTGTAGCAAGGAAAAAAGGCTATGGACCTCGTCGAAAATTGTTGAAGAAAAAGGAAGACTCTGAAGTTGAAGGCGACGAGGAGGAAGAGGAAACTGTAGACAAGAAAAAAGACTATGGACCTCGTCGAAAGTTGAAGAGAAAAGAAACGGAATTTGAAGATTATGATCTGGATCAAAAAGGATCTGATATTTATGAGGGGAAAAAAAAGAAGGTACGCAAGATTCGCGCAACGTCTGCTAGTGTGTCTGCCAAACAGTCAATGGAAGTTATCAAGTCGCCAGCAACAGATAAGAGGGGTGAATATGGATATGACAAACACAGGACTGCTAATGAGTTTGAGCTCGAGCGGGAACTGGCTGATGTTGATGTTGAAGATGGTCAGATAAAAAAAAAACGTAAGAAAAAAGTTAAGACGCAACAAGGACTGAAGATAGACGACGGGCTTGAACCATACGAAAT